>JAATLQ010034244.1:0-23959 GCA_013421005.1 Heliconius erato x Heliconius himera
TATACAACCAATCAGTATCAAATGAACGGTGGCGGCCATCTTATACGACAACCAATCATGAACCGTGTATTTCGGTCATCGGTCAAATGACCGAATTCAAACAAATGACCGAGATTTGATACGCGACCGATGATTGGCCGCTGTGGCTTTTCGATCTCGATCACCAGTATTGACATTTGACTAACGTTCTTGCTAAACCGTTCGGCGCGGCGCTGCGTACCTATAACTTATAATATCCGATATTATTTTTTTATATCGATAATAAAGTTTTCAGAAATGGATATGACAAATGAATACTAAAATATAACAACTATGAGTAACAATTATGATGTATTTATATTACAAAATTTGGAACGTTTGTAAATCATTAGTAATTATTTATATTTAATGTATTAAGCTATTCAATACGCAGTGCCTCTAGAATTCAGCGGAAAGTGGAGAACAGAGTGTCTTAGAGCATTATGGTACATAATGTCTTCCTACCCTGCTGTACGCGGGATACATCGTAAAACTGATTTTGTTTTATTTATATTTTTATTTAAATGTTATTTGATATAGAATATTTAGATTTAGATGTTGATATAAAATAAGAGTCATAATAGATAACAAATAAATAATAAAATATTTTTTTTATTGGAACTAGTAAAAGTACACACCATAGTTTAGTACGATAATGGCTGCTTTAGTTCGAAACTGTGTTGCAGCCATGAAAGCCTACCTCCACAAAATCTAGATGATAATTAAGTTTTCAGTTTGGCGACAATGTAGGCGAGAGTCATTCGAGTGCGACAGAGACAGTATGAAAATAGGAATAAAATATATCTTAAATATAATAGAATTAGAGTCTATTTTTGCTGCACGTTTCAAAGTTAATATTTCTTACTTCTTAGCAGTTTAAATTAACTTGAAAGATATCCCAATTTATAATTGCAATATTATTATTTTATTACAAATTATTTGTTAATTATTTACAGTAATTTGTAACAGTCATTTAGATAGTCGGTTAGCTTCAAACGATTCTAAGCAGATGGCGATGTCTGTTGGCTGTATGGAAATAGGTAAGGATTCGATAGATAGGCGCTATATTAACAGTACAAAAGTTACATAGTATAAAACAACGAATATTAAATGATAGATAAAAAAAATATTAATGCGTTTATAAATGCGTTTATAAATCAGTAAATCAGTAAACCAAAAGCCCTGATCACTATTACCAAATACTGCGATCCATTAAATATAAAGTAAAAAATAATGTAATTAATATAAAAACAATAATGTAATTAATACATATGATGAGAAAATAGAAATAATAATAAAATAAAAATGTCTACTGTAATGTAATGTAATGCGAGGCCGGTCGTGGCGCAGCGGCACGAGGTGTGACTGCAAAACCGACTGGTTGTGGGTTCGATCCCCACTCGAGGAGATGAAATATTTACTTAAATTTATATTTCCATTTCTTCGCTCTGGTGTCGAGGTTAAGAGCGGCGTTGAGTTCTGCCACTCAACACGTAATGCCTCCAGAATTCGGCAGAAAGTGTGGGAACGGAGTGTCTTAACACTAGGTTCCCTCTGCCTACCCTGCTGTGTGCGGGATACAGCGTGAAGCTAATTTATTTATTTTATTTATAAAAATGTCTACGGACCAAGTGTCTCTGGTGCTGATAAAAAAAAAATCAGTCTGAATACATCAATCCAATCGTTCAAATGAACGAATCATATGAACCGGTTCATTGTCACAACTGTTCGAGATCGATATCAATCACGGAGATTGACCGATCGACACAAGCCTAATACTGAGCCAATCCAATTTGTTCACACTTCAATTCATAATTTCATATGTCATAAACACATTTTGACATTCTTATATGTGAAATGTCAAAATGTTTATATGACAATTATGACGTATGTACATACCTTAGTGTTGCTGTTTTCTTTTGACTTGAGGATTACAGTTTAATGAATATCGATAAATCAATGTTCCCGATTTAAGGCTTAAAAAATATCGAATGATGGCAAATCATATTTATTGTTACATTAAATGATGTTATTTTACTAAGATCAAATATTAAACCAATAATTTTACTAATATCTTGTACTACTAACTTTTCATATCCCAGTATAACAAAGCTCTCTTGATGATCTATTCTTAGCTTTTATAAGAATGGATCCGACTGTATGATTCAGAATAAATAAAGCCTAAGTCATTTTAATATGATAAAAAATTTAAATATTGCTAGCAAACTCGTATAAAAGAGAGTAGATGTAGGTAAAAAAAAGAATATAAAAAACAATGGAATTGTGAGGCAGTTGCTTGTAGGCAACGGCGCTTATTGGAAAGAAACTCGTGCATCCTTATTGGATGATAATTTTCACCTGTTCCAATTACGTAATATCTTTTTCCGAATAATTTAGAAACATAAAGACAATAAGTTTTTATCTTGTTTTTTAAAACGTTAACTGCTTTCGATTTCTAATAATATCAATCTCTATCTCTATCGATTTCTAATAATATCGAATCTAATAATCTCATTTCACGTAGATGGGAAGGCAGAAGGGACTTAGTGTTAAGAAACTCCACTCCCCACTCCTCACTAAAATCTGTAAACATTGCGTGTTGTGTGGTGGAACACAACGTACATTAAAATAATTATATAAAGCCTAATGCTTGACCAGAAAAAAACTTTGACATTCAAGTCTGTCATGTTTGCCCGTCTGTGACAGACTATTAGTCTGTCACAGACGGGCAAACATTAGTCTGAGACTAATGCAATTGCAAGTGTTTAAATGGCATTCAGGGATTTGTGAAGAATATTATTGATTCCGACATGTACGCTATACTTACTAGGGAGTAACTTTCAAGTATCTTGGATTAGGATAGTGTAATATAATATCTAATCTAAATATTTGGTAGCGTGACGTGTAAATTTAAATTAAAATTCATTTATTCTATCATTTTAATTCATTAGCTTACTTACGTACTTATTATTAATCCTAAACAAAATATGGAAAATAGACATAAAATTGGAGGCCAGTCGTAGCGCAGATGCACAAAGTGTGACTGTTAAATCGATTGGTTGTAAATTCGATCCCTACTCGAAGAAATTAAATATTTATTTAAATTTATATCTTCATTTTTTCGCTCTGGTGTCGAGGCAAAGTGCGGCGTTGAGTTACGCCACTCAACACGCAATGCCTCTAACACAGTTCCCTCTGCCTACCCTGCTGTGTGCGGGAAGTGTGAAGTGAAAAACGTATTTAATAAAATCAGCTTCACGCTGATTTTATAAAATACTATTTACGATATATAACAGATTTGACGATCTGTCATTTTTTAAATGTATTATTTATCTATACCAAATGTTATCTGATAAACTTCAAATAATATATTGTCAACCAATAGGAAAACAGAACTTTGTATTGTATTTGTTACCAAGTATTTAAAATATGAATATATCCAAAAAGCATTAAAATATCATAATAAGAATATTTTTCGTTAAATAAATTTATATAACAATTTTCGAGTTGGAAATTCAAAAACTAATATAAATTATATTAATGTGGGAGCTACTTATTGAACGAGATTGTAACGATACACAATTTTTCGTAATTATTAAAAAAATAAAGCTATTTTATTTTATGGCTAAAATAGTTTCAAATAATGGATTTAGAAGTAAAGTCATCATTCTTTACATCGGCAAGTTCCATATCAAGTTCAGAAAATTCAAAGACTAACATTTCTGATGATGCACTTGAATTAATTGACGATCTTAATAGAAAACTCGATGAATTTAATTTACCTGCCTCAGTAAAATGCGTATACAATCCAAGTATATATGCTAGATATACTTTTGAAATGTATATAAAAAAATATTGTAATACGAAGAAAAAAATCTTATATTTTGGAATGAATCCTGGGCCATGGGGAATGTCACAGACTGGGGTAGGTAATACTAAATACACTTAAAAATTTTCATCTCAGCTGAAAAAGATCATAAATTTATTAAAATAAAAATACATCAATTAAAGGTTCCATTTGGGGAAGTTTCAGCAGTAAAAAATTGGCTGGAAATTGAAGGTCCTGTCAATAAGCCTCCAAATGAGATTAGAGAAAGACCTGTTAATGGCTTTAATTGCACTAGAACTGAGGTCAGCTATTAATTTTTGTAAAACTGAGTTTATAAACATTATATTAAATATTTAATTCAATAATACACTTTATATTTATAGATAAGTGGAAAGAGATTTTGGGGCTTAATTAAAAGTATTTGTGGCACACCAAATACATTTTTTAAAACAAGTTTTGTGTATAATTATATAAATCAGCAATGGATGAAAAGTAATGGTTGCAATCTCACTCCAGGTGATTTTAAAGTAAGGACTACTTATGAATAAAATATTTATTTTTATTAAACAATATACAAATAGTGTGTATATTATCTCAACTTTTCCAAAATTATTAGCTATAGCTGTATTCTGTTTTGTCGCTATTTAAAGTAGGCTTAGAACTAAAACTAATGAATATTATATTAATTACTCTTTAGCTTTAAACTGTAACCTGCATGTAGCAGGATAGGCAGACGGAAGCTAGTATTAATCAGCTTCACGCTGTATCCCGCACACAGCAGGGTAGGCAGAGGGAACCCAATGAAAGACACTCCATTCCCCACTTTCTGCCGATTTCTGGCAGAACTCAACGACCCGCTTTGCCTCGACACCAGAGCGAAGAAATGGAAATATAAATTTAAGTAAATATTTCATCTCAACAAGTGGGGATCGAACCCACAACCAGTCGGTTTTACAGTCACACTTAGTACCGCTGCGCCACGACCAGCCTCAGGTAGCTAGTAGTCAAGCTAGTATTAAAGTACTCTATTCCCCAAACACTGCACAATTTTTGAGACATTGCCTGTTATATAGTAAAACTCAATGCCACAAATGAAATAATTCACTCTCCAATGGAATTAAACTAACAATTCTATCAAAAATTGGATTTTGAGTCAGATGCTATGCTGCTGCTCAATACAATCTGATAATATTTTGTTCTAAGCAGTATATATAAGCAGCTAAACAGTATTAAATACATATGTATTGAATTTCAGGTATCTGAAATGGAACCCCTATATAATATTTGTGATCCTATTTTCATTCAAATTTTAAAACTTTATGAAGTTGAAATTATAGTAGCTATAGGAAAGTTTTGTGAAACAAGAGCTCAGAAGGCATTAAAAAAATACTTACCGACAAATAACATTAAGGTATGAACATAATTATTATTAAATATATTTAGATTTACATCTTAGTTATTTTATGTTATTTCGGTAATTTAAAGTGCACTAATCTTAGCTTCATGCAATATACCTCACATACATATAGGATAGGCAGAAGGAAACCTGGGAACCTAATGTAAAGACACTCCCTTCCTGATTAATACACTTGTATTCACTATTTTCTGCCAAATCCTTGAGGCATTGTGTATTGAGGTATGAAACTCAACTCTGCACTTTTTATCAGTACCGAAGCGAGGAAATGAAAATATTAAATATTCCCCAAGAGAAAATGGAACCCACAACTGTTTGTTTACAGTCACACACTTGCACTCCTGTGCTACGTTGGAAATAAGCACTTATTTCCTACAAATTTTAAACAATAGACAATTTCTTTTCATAAATATAATAAATAATTTGGTTTATAACATTTCCATAGGTTTTTTACTTATCTCATCCAAGCCCTAGAACTGTTAACAACACGGACTGGGAAAACAAGGCTTTGCAACAGTTAAGGGACCATGATTTGCTAAAATATTATGAGAAAAATTAATTAAAAGAAAACTTATATAAAAAAAAAATTGATTGAGATTAAGAAAATACTTTTATAAAGTACAACGTTCACTGTACAATTCTTACATAATATCACATAGGTTTTAAGTAAAAAATATTTGTATGTTAAAATAAATGCAGAATAAAAATAAGTATAATCTATTTTGATATTTTATTCATAATTTTTTTCTAATTTACTTAACACTTTATCAGAGAACCTACATTATGATATGATTCTATCCTACGATATTTCTACCCACGTACTTTATGGCTTATGAGCTTATATGCTTCAGTTCAGCTGTGGTAAAACGACATGGGTAGTGGAACAGTTTGACTTGGACGAAATTATTTTAATAGATGTGGACCAGTTATCTTATATAGATCGAGAGAACCTCTTCGAAATGTTCTATCGCAGACCGCCACATTTTTTCAGCATCAGCCGGAATATGTTGTGTACTAAAAAAAGTCCCACGGACGTCACATATATTCTACGAGAGATATACCTCGAAATATACTGTTCGCAAAGTACATTCCCTTTTTATTATAAACAACAACGGGACACCAGTATCTTTCACATCCCTCAGAGATGTGAAAAATATCTTTTACCTCACTTTTACACAAGAGAATAAGACTTATCGACCGTCGAGGCTTATCAACCAGAATGGGAAAAAGAATCGCTCTCCAAGGTAGTAACGATCCCAGAGCACAAGATCTGAACAGTCGACTGTTGCAATAGTAAAAAGCGACTCGGTTAATTTACAGTTACACGATAGCGTCCCTTACACGGTCGTGGCAATTTCGCACACACAACTACTCACTTTTCGCAACACACTAATAGCTGCACCTACTACAGCGAGGATGGGTGTTAAAAAGAGCAGCCACGAGAAGCATTGGCGATGGCTAGTAAATCTTAAAAATTACCGTGAAAGACTGGAACAAAGCAGTCTAATCCTCCACCATAGCGATGCTGTCCTCATCCTAGTACCAAGTTCCTCACTTCCTATGAGACTAAGATATTATAATTAATTACTTGAGGCCAGTCGTGGCACAGGGGCACAAAGTGTGACTGTAAAACCGACTGGTTGTGAGTTCGATCCCCAATCGAGGAGATGAAATATTTACTTAAATTTATATTTCCATTTCTTCGCTCTGGTGTCGAGGACAAGTGCGGCGTTGAGTTCTGCCACTCAACACGCAATGCCTCCAGATTTTGGCAGAAAGTGCGGAACGCAGTGTCTAACACTATGTTCCTTCTGCCTATCATGCTGTGTGCGGGTTACAGTGTGAAGCTGATTAATTTTATTTTTTTTAATCGAAAATCTATAGCCGCTCAGCCCTCTGATCAAAAGATATGTACTATATGATATTTTTTTCTTGTTATCATCTAAGCTTTGCAATCCAATAGGTAATTATGACGCTCGAGTAAATCCCAATTTAGCACCGTCGACTCCCGTACTATTATCGAAAAAAATACTCACGCAAATTATGAAGGCCAGGGGTTTTTTAATTGTCACGAATGTTTGTAGATAATTTATATAGCATGTTCTACCGATTAAATGATAAACTTAAAAATGTATGATTGCAAACTTCTACCTTATATATATTTTATTTCTGAAGTGAGATTCATGGGTATTTGTCACATTTTGTCTATTATAATTGTATTGTGAACATAATTATATTAGGATCTATAGTATATAATTTTTTTTGGTTTGAATTAACAGTTTTTAAAAACATCAATCTCAATAATTACAGTAACAAATTGTGTTCAAAGCTCTAGCAGTCTAGGAGATTGCCATAAAATTTTATTGGGTTAACCAATCACTGACTGGAATATATATTATGTTCCTTTTTGTCCAATGTCCACGCATTGAATTTCAAAATACCAATTTCTTCTGAATTCAACCAAAATCTATTTGTCGCAGCCAGCCTGTGCGTATTTATTTTAACACAAGCGGCACCCGTGCGGCCACTTTTTAATTTTATTCTTATGTACAGAAGTGTAAATATAAGTAAACAGTAATTTAAGTTTTTTTAGCTTTACGCTATCCCTAATATCTCGCATATAGCAGAGGGTGCAGACGGAATTTAATGTTAGGACACTGTTTTTCCCACTTCCCGCGCAATGTTTGAGGTATTGCGTATTGAGCGGCTGAACTCACCGGCACCCTTTGACTTGTTGCCAAAGCGAAGAAATCAAAATATAAAATCAAATCAGCTTCGTGGTATCCCGCACATAGCAGGGTAGGCAGAGGGAACTTAATGTTAGGACACTCCGTTCCTCACTTTCCGCCGAACTCTTGAAGAATTGCGCGTTGAATGGGAGATTTCAACGCCGCGCTTTGGCTGGACACCAGAACGAAGAAAATGGAAATATTAATTTTAATAAAAAAATCATTTTCTCGAGTGGGAATTGAATTCATAACCAGTCGCGTTCGGCAGTCACACTTTGTGCCCCTGCGCAACGACTGGTCTCAATATATTAATAAATTATTATTGATTTCCCCAAGTGGGGATTGAACCCACAACTGTCGTGTTTAATATCATACGCTTTTGCCATTGCCGGCCTCATTAAAAAAATTAAGTCTTTCAGGAATTTATTTGATTTTGCTCCCAAAAATGTATTGTAGTTAAAGAAAAATGTTTAGCTATACGGTATTTAGGTACAGTATTTAGGTACCGTAAGTACACGTGCACGGTAAGCGCAGTTTTTCCGCCATAAACTCCGGTCCCAATCCTAAATGTCCGTGTTTTTTATCATCATACAAATTGAAAGCTAAAGGTTAAGCCAATTTAGTAAAACAGTTGTATGAAATAACTGTAATAGCAATTAGCAAATTTGTCGAACTAAGTACGAGTACTTTAAAATGATATAACTTTTTTATTTATAAATGGATTGTAATAAAATACCCCCAGAAAATACCCTATAATCTTAACGAAAGCATGACAGAATCCAAGAGTAAAAACTGCATTTAAATCGGTTTAGCTAATTCTGAGATTAGCGATAACAAACACACAGATAAACCGACAAACAGTCAAAAAATTTAAAAATCATTTTTTTGTAATAATAAAGATCCCCAAAATAATTTTTTCTTAAATATTTTCCAAGTACAAACAACGATCCGTTACGCTTTTAATATAAGTATAGATTAAATTTGATCGTGTTAACCAATCACTGACTGGAATATATATTATGTTCTTCGTCCAATGTCTTATGAATTCAACAAAAATCTATATGTCGTAGCCAGCCTATGCGTATTTATTTTAACATTTAAATTAATTTTGTACATAGTATTTTGAAAAAAGATAGCTAAAATAATTTCAGATTAAGCGTATTTTTTTAACTTTAGAATAAGGATACTGGCAGCACTGGTCTACTGTCAAAGTTGAAAGTGTTGTTAACCTAAAACATAAACATTGAAGGAATTTTAAATAGGCACTTTCTTATTGTGTGATGTATCTACTTTTTACTGTACAACCGAAGTGATTCGAGCTCAATTGGCAAGCTTGCCGTATTAAAAAACTGAACTAAACATTGACTAACACAAAAAAACAGATAGGTATGTACTATTGAAAAACCATGCAAATAGTGTCTAGGTATTCTTTAAATTATATAGTATGCAAAAATAAACTTAGCAAATATTCGGTTAAATAAAGAAGTATAATATATGGATTATAAAAGGTCATAGAAATGGATCCGTCGCTTGAAGAAAAACGATTAATGGAAAGAGCTCTTGACTTGGCTTCAGAAGCATTAGAGGCAAAGGAAGTGCCTGTTGGTTGTGTTTTCACTATTAACGGAGAAGTAGTAGCAGAGTCACGAAACACTGTAAACATTACACACAACCCAACTAGACATGCTGAAATGAACTGTATTGATGCTTTATTAACTTATTGCGAGAAAAATGAAATCAATTATAAAAGTTATTTTAAAAATGTTATTGTGTATGTAACAGTTGAACCATGTATTATGTGCGCTGCAGCTTTAAATGATTTACAAGTTAAAAAAGTAATTTATGGATGTGCTAATGACAGATTTGGTGGGAAAACAGTGTTAGATGTATGTAAATATTATGATAATTGTTATAGTATTAAAGGGAATTTATTAGCTGATAAAGCTATGTCTATGCTTAAATTATTTTATAAAGGAACTAATCCCAATGCCCCTGAAACAAAAGTAAAAAAGAAATGTTTACAGAATTAATTCATTAAAATTGAGATTTTCACATTAGATTAAGATGTTATAATACCTTATATTTTTTATATTAGACAGAAACAAAAAAAATAAAACAAATAAATACCTATATATAATATTTTTATTTTACCTTTAAAGAGAGACAAACTTAATAAGCATGCATTTCAGATATTTAATTTAAATCTTAAACATTTAACCTCCATACTTTAGATCTTTAAACTATTTAGTTATTGTTTTATGCTATCATGTGCACCCTCATGGATTAAAATATTTTATGTAATATTGATTATTAATTATATATGAATTATATAAAAACAAATAAAACAATATCAAATGGTTTTAAAAAAGTAAACAACAGTGTCCATATTTTTTTTAATTACCTGAATGTTTTATTTTCTAATATTACACATGTGTTATAATATGTTGGTTATTGTCTGATATTTTCTGTTCAAAAGGTACAGGAATTATTAAGAAAATATGTTTTAATTTGCCAAATATCAACTTAATGGAGATTGCTTTATTTGATTTTATATACTATATAAACTAAAATTATATTACTGTTTTACTTTAAACATAATTTAAAGTAATATAACAAAATTAATTCTAATTTTTAACTGTAATAAAATATTATGAAATAGTATTTGTATTTTTGCACAATAAATGGCAACAATTACTCATATCATCACATAAAAGTATATTCATTACTTTGTGCTGCGATCAATATCTATACACACTGAGAATACATTTGTATTTCCTATTTTAATATATTAAGCAATTAAAAATAATGTATGTGCAATGTTTTGTAAAGAAAATTAAGAAATAATAATTATAAATTAAACCCTGGGTGCATAGGTTATTATCTTATACTTGACACAGTTTAACTTATCAGTGAATATAATACTACAACAATATTTAATATTTAAATCAAATAATATATTAATAACTCTACTGCAGTATTCTTATCTTTATCATACTGTATAAATATAAAAGTGAGATCAGATCCATGCTATGGATATAGATTGTGGTATGAGAACAAAATAACTGAAATCATGCAATCAATATATGTATGCATTTAAACATTTAGCCAAACTGAAACATACAAATAATTAATATAAAAATAATATTTTGATCAATTTACATTCAGAAGTAACATGTATTAACACTACTCTTATTAAAATATACTGTAACAGCAATCTGATTAGTAACAACCATAATTTTAAATATAAAACTCATGCTTTTATTAAATTTGACTACCTAAAAGAGTAAAATTTTCAATTTCATTACAAAATATCCACATGGATATCACAGTTGGTACACTAAACCTAAAGTGAGATCTCACAATTACATTCTTACAGTCTCCCAAGTCATACCATGGAATAGAACAAACACAAACCAGAGGCAAGAAACACATTGTCTTATTACATGTTAGAATACTATGTCATTTAACAAGATAACTCAACAAATTTGTCCATTTTCAGAAACACATTTAATCACAATTTTATTTATTCCTTTGGGCTATGGAACCCGTTAACTAGGGGTTGGGGTCCATTTTCACTGTGACAATCACCATTTACAAGTGCAGGATCAGTAATGTTTCCATTTACCATTACTGATTCATGCTCTGGACTAGAACAACTAGAACTACTGCAGCTGTCTGAAGTAGATGAACTATCACTCTCCGAATCTTCACTTGAGCCCTGATTTCTTGTCCTTAAATGGTTATTTTCAAGTAAAAGTTTTTCATTGGCTAATTGAAGTTCTGCGATTTGTTGTTCTTGTTCCTTTAATCGTAACATTATATCCGACAAAGAAGGTTCTTCTATAAATCCAGATACAATAGAAATACCGAAAGTATCTTTGTCAGTTGACATTTCATCCTTGTCAATTAGAGATATATCTTTCCCAGTAGAATTTTTATCGTCATCATAATCTTTTATTTTATTACGCTCATTTCTCTTAATAAGATTATCATATTTAGCTTCGAGCAAAAGGTATTCTTGTATTAATTCATTTTTAGACATATTAGACAGACGTTCGCTTTGAGCATCTTCATACACACTTGAAAACTCTTTAGTCAAGTACTCTTCTTCGTCTTCTGGGAGAGAGAAAAAATAATTTTCTTCAGAATCAACACTAAAACTTGAATCTCTTGTCCGAGCTGAGGGTGTTCTGAAAAGATGAAAATTATTTTCTGGCTCTGGCTTATGAATTTCCATTAAGAATTGATTATTATTAAAAGGAGCCTGTGTTTTCGATAAAACTACTTTTCGAAAACGGTTATTTCTTTTGGTATTATCAAGTTTGCGCCTATCTTGCCAAGGCATCTTAGAGAAAGGTTTCAAGACTTTTCTTTTTGTTTTTCCGCGCCTCCTCTTCTTTTTAACACTTCCTTCCACTGTATGTTTTGGCACTTCCAGTATAGATGGCGCTTCAACTAACACAAGAGATCGGGTTGAATCGCCATCTTTTATTGCTGATATGTTATTATCATCCATTTTATTAAAATAAAAAATATACACAACACTAAAACTAAAATATTGTGATAATAAAACTGACACTTGCACTTTAATTTACTAACCCAAAATAATCAACAATAACAAGTCTTTTGTATTTATCAGGATCCGAGCTAGACACGACATCTCTACTTTCGCCATATTTATTTTATGCGCTACTATTGGTATCGGACTCCTTTTGTAAACCTACTTTAGTAAGTGTTACCCTAGATAAAGCAAGTTTGCCATGTAAAATAATGTACATATCGGAGCTCTTATCATTTGTAGCATATCATTGACTTCTGATGCTGACTACTACTTTTACGAAGTTACTTTTATTTGGATCAAGTTCGACTAAAAATGCGACTTGAGACTAGTAAATGTCTAAATACTAATAATTAGTAAAATATACTGATTGCCGCATCTTCGTTTTCATAAACTTGATTGATCACTTTTGCCATGCCGCCATTCTTTAAAATTCGTTTTGCAAAAGTAGCTCCAAAAAATATATATGTAATCGTTTTATCGTAATAAATGTTAATACGTAGGTATTGGAATATTTAGAGCGACTGCATAAATCAACCTTCCTGAGTTTCCTTTGCGGTCTTGGAGTTTTACATAAAGAGTTCTGAACCTTAATTTTCTTATGTCATCTGATCTGATGATAAAAATGCTCTTAAAGCAGAACAACTTTTCTAGGCCTAGATTAAGATTCCACACGAGATTTTCGTTTTTTATGCTAAACTATTTAGATTCACTTTTGCTAAATAAAATTTATAATAATTATTTCGCAACAACAGATAGACGGTCAAATATAAACTTTCTTTTTATTTTATATTTAATGAATAGAAGTGACACATTTTAATAGTTTTATTATATTTATAGGTTTTGCATTTGCAGTTGAATTTCAATGCCAAACCTCGGTTCTGTTTTTTTTTGCTTTTGATCATCCTGAGTGATTTGTTTATTGAACCTCATGGCCTGCACCACTATATACAATCATCGCGTCCCGGGGTCAAACTCCAATATTTTTGACGTGAATACGTCTATAAATTTGCTACCATACGGGAGCCAAAAAAACCTAATTATAACAACATCGGGCGACTGAGCTTGGCCTTGTAGTGTAGAGTCTATTCTATACGTCAATAAATAAAATTATACCACTGGAGAGCTAAAGAATCAAAGAATATATATATTGTTCAGTATCCTAATAGGTGAGAACAGTGACGCATCGCGCGAGGTGAAGGGAAAAGCGACGCCATACTGAGGTTATTTTGTTGCGTATCAAGGCGTACAATTACCTTATATAACTTTTTAAATGAAACTAGTATAACTTTTACCAGAAATCTCGATGTATCTGGAATCTCGTTTGTGTCGTACTTTTGATATCACCGACCTATAATTAATAAAGTTATATTGTGTAATTATTGGTTTCGTTGCTTTTATCTTTAATACACAATAAATAAAAATATGTTATTTAAAAAATAATAACTGGGTATCCGGTGATTCGGTTACCAAAAATTTTAATAAAAATTTACTATTTTTTTTTGACTATGAGAGATGGATCGTGTCTCCGATCCTAAAGGGTTTTTCGTACCAAACCAAAAAAACTGTTATAATATGGGAGGTTTAAATTAAAAGTAATAAATAAGAAGATATTTAAGTTCATTTGGATCTCATACAACAATTTTTCTATAACATATTGATGAATCCCATGATTTTGATTACTTCTACTTTATAAAAATTAAGCCATATTGGTAATCTACCAATAATCAATATGAACTATATTTATCTATAATAAAGATATGGTAACGATTTTGATTGTTAATGGACGTAAGCTAATTATCTGTGTAGCCTATATATATAAATATAAGTTGACAAGATCAAAATATATGGCATTCCAGCTTGACATCTGTCAAAAAGTCGACAATAAACATAGCAAGCTCCAAGGGAAATTTAATACAATTTTTTATATTTGATAATATATCATACTATAAATTTAATATATCTTATGCACCAATAAAGATAGATATTCTGACCTAAAATATGGCTGATGATATTGTTTTCGAATTATTACATTCAGAAATAATCAACTATACCTTAGAGCAAAGCAAAACTAGTAATGGCAGTAAGGTAAATTGTCTTTTTTTTTAATAAAATTCAATATTTAAAACATAAAAGTTACATTCATGCGATACATTTATGATTGTAATATCTTATTATATAATTTATTAATTATTACTATTGTACACATTTACTCAGGAGGTTGACTTGTCTGTTGTGGAGTATATTGGCTTTGCTGCTGGGTACAAAATCATGGAGCGATTAACACGAGAATGGCCTCGATTTAAAGATGAATTAGATACAATGAAATTCATATGCACAGATTTTTGGACATGCATTTATAAAAAACAAATAGACAACTTAAGGACTAATCACCAAGGGGTCTATGTGCTTCAAGATAATGCATTCAGATTTCTGACAAATTTTTCAAATGGTCAGCAATATTTGGAGTATGCACCACGGGTGAGATTTTTGAAAAATATATATTTTGTTATAATGTAATATTGTTTAGGTGTATAAATATACTTTACATTAGAATAATAGTAATATTACTTACAACAAACAATAATACAATGATTTCATAGTAGAACTTTAATACACAAGTAATTTAAGGACTTAAAGTAATATTTTTTGTTTACAGTATGTTGCTTACACCTGTGGTTTAATTAGAGGTGGTCTTGCCAACCTTTGCATCAATAGTATTGTGACAGCAGAAGTTCAGACCATGCCATCTTGCAAATTTCACATACATGTCCAAAGAACATAATTTCTTTTATTTAATGATTTTCATAATTTATATCCTATGTCATAGTTATAATAAATATTGTAAAATTATATATTACAAATGAATTTTCTTCATTATGCTTTCATCAATATTGTAACCTAACAAGAAGGTGTTTTCCAGGAAGCAGGCTTAGCATTATCATAAATAGTACCTAATGTCATGAGAATCCCAATATAACATGCCACAATTGTAGACCCATACAGAATCCTGTCACATAAACCACCTTTTAGCCAAATTGGTTGACCATTATCACACTGGAAATTGATGAATATGTTTATTAATAAAGTTGTTACTATTTAATTTTTTTTAATTTCATTTTCTTGAAATGGGTATCTATGTATAACACTATCAATACAGAGTATACCATATTTTGTATGATTAAGTTTTAATTTGATGTTTTAATCTCTTAAGAGTTAGTCATATATGTTAATGTATATTCAATAAAGGATCTGTTTCAACTTTCCTAAACCTGGCTACTAATTACTATACCATAATCCAAAATTGCATTTTCTTGTGTAGAGCAAAGAGCTGAACTTTATTATAAAATAAATATAAACAATATTCTGAAAAGTCAGTTATAAAGTGTATATTTTTGTACATTATTACAATGTTAGTTATTTATTCTTATTTTATAATATTATTATCATAACTTACTTGAAAATCTGCTTGACGTTTTTTAAATTGAGCTAATGAACTAGACCCTCGATTGAAGTTTATTGCTCTGAATGGCATTTTCTAAAATAAAGACGAAGAAGAAAAAAAAAGATAATAAAGTGTAATAAGTGGCTTTTATTTACAATTCTATTTACGACACAAAAACTGTACGCACTATGAAATGTAGTGGTGTGTTTTTTCGTTGGATATGTAAATGTGTGAATGAAAAATGTTTAGTGATAAAAAAAGAACAAAGACACTGGTTGATCATGAAATAAAAAAATAATAATAAAACGAAAAACCTAACTGAAAACTAAAAAGTAAAAAACTTTACAGGGGTCTTTGTGAAGATATAAATGTTGAAAAATAGGTCCCTTATTAGACGAAACTAATAGGATCACTGCTAATACCTTCTTTTGCATCGCGCTGCCGGGTAAAAATTAGTGGATGGTTATGATATTAGAAGGTAAAGCATCCTTCGAAAAGAATGTACCTATGCTACGACCATATCGTCTTCTTTCTTTACTTGTCTCCACCAGTAAAAACGAGAAAGAAAAAAATATTTCGCATAGGATTAGGATTTCGATCAGTTCGACAGGGTATATTTAGAGTATTTAATATAGGCATCTTTCATAAGATTTTAAATGTGATAGCCGTATCTCAATAGAATTACCATAAAATATTTATTAAGCTATTAACTTACTCTTATAAATGAAATCATTTTATTAAAACTACAACGATCTCATGGACACGTTAAAGCTGTATGAAATGAATTAAAAACTATTGCTGTCTGTTTTATTTTTAAATGTTTAAAATTAGACAATGATTGTGCCACTTTTATAAAATATCAGTAAAAAGTATGTAAAGTGTAGAAAAGTTAATATTTTTTTACATTTTTGAGTGTTACTCGAAAGGAAGAAAAATACTTTTATAGAAGACGTATAAAAAAAAGTTTTATTTTTACAAGATTATAACAGTATCAAAATGTGAATAATATTTAACAAATAACATACTATATTGTTTATAATTCTAAGCAATCTAACGAAGCTTGATGAAAAGTTGTCATTGAGAACGTATTACGGTATAAGTAGTCGACGGTTTCCGCTAGGCGCGGTTTCAAATCCCGCTACATTAAACATTTTATACGTATTTTAAAAAGCATAGTTAATTATTCCTTACGCGACTAGCTCTAATATTAACAATTAATACACACATTAATAATTAAGCGATATAAAAAAAAGAAACGAGCTAATATTGCTTTTATTTTTATTTATAACACTCGGTGGAAAGTGGGGAACATAGTGTGGAACTAGGTTCCCTCTACCTGCCCTGCTGTGTGGGGGATACACACAACATGAAGCTGATTTATTTATTAACAGAATTTTTTTTTACGTCACTCCGTATCCCTGACATAGCATAGTATGCAGAGGGAACCTGGGAATGTAGTGTTAATACACTCCGATCCTATTAAAACACTTCAGTTTCCAATTTCCGCCAAATTCTAGAGGCATTACGTGTTGAATGGCGGAACTCAACACCACGCTTTACCTCATTACCAAAGCGAGGAAATGAAAAAAAATACATATTCTTTTTCCTAGTGTGGAAATAGAATCCACCCAGCCTGCGCCGCGACCGGACTTCAATTTTAAAATTTCAATTTCTATATCGATAAAAAATAATTTAAAGAAACAAAAATCTCAACTGTATAAAACTAAAAAGAAAAGGACAAGCCCAATAGTTTAGTAGGATCAACAGTCGGTACCACTTTAAATTTTGCGGGGTTCCTGATAAAGCTTTAATTTGTTGAAGAATTACTTATTAGTCCCGACTGTTACCGAATCCTAATAAACTATTGGGCTTATTTTTTCTATGTAGTTTTATGCAATCGGGGTTTTTTGTTTTTTTTTTAATTATTTTTTATTTTAACCTTTTTGTTAGGATACACTAGGATTATAGAACGAAAATTTTTGCAATCTTATTATTTCATTGAAGGTTAATATTGTGAGGATTTGAACCCGTTTTCACAAGAGTAGGCTATGATTGCTACTATCCCCGAGTATCCATATTTAAAAAAAAATGTTTTTGTATTATTATTTGTATTACGGTAACGATAATCATGATATACCTTGTTGAAATTCTTGTGTAGAGCCCTTTAATTTGATACCCATATTCTAGTATTAAAAAAAATTGTTTTCACTAATTACCATGACGTTGAACAGCCGCCAAATTTGATTTTTTCAACATCACCAATGAACACTTGAGTTACTGACAAACTAACGGTATCTCAATTGTGTAAATTAGTTCAGTGCTTCTGGAGACATGAGGTAATAAAGAATATTAAATATTTTACTTAGGAGTCGGCAATAAAATAAATACGGAAAAGGTCGGTCAAAAGACGACCTTTGCTACAGTAACTTTAAAAATTCACACGAAGAACAGATTATTAGAAGTCCTGAGAATAAAAATCCTTAATTAGGTATTTCAAATCTAATATTTATTTCTATAAAATTTTTCATCTTTAAAAGCTTTTTGTAACAAGTTATTAGATAAAAACAAGAATTAATTAATTTCAATTTTTTTTATATTTATATTTGTTAAGTTGGTAATTGAATATTAAAATATCCAATTCTATAAATTATAAAATTCTGCAGTTTAATATTAATCTATAGTCTATGCACTCTACAATTTTTTGTCTATTATAATGACACAAGTAGAAAACCATAAATTATTGTTAAAATTAAAAATTGTAACTTAGTCTATGTTCAAAACTTTCTGACGCATACTTTTTGATTGGCGCTCTTTTACTTCGTGCTTCCTTCATTCGCTCCGCTCTTTCAATTTTACAGAAAATGGCTACCGAAGAATTGGTGACTGAGCAGTTTCAATTTTTAGGAATAGAAGTACCAAAAGAAGTTTTAAGTAAATGTAAGTAAGCAATAAGTAATCTTAAGTTAATTTCCCTGACACCTACCCTTCTTGTTAAC
Organism: Heliconius erato x Heliconius himera; assembly: GCA_013421005.1. Taxonomy (NCBI): domain Eukaryota; kingdom Metazoa; phylum Arthropoda; class Insecta; order Lepidoptera; family Nymphalidae; genus Heliconius; species Heliconius erato x Heliconius himera. The sequence continues at coordinate 18,990 of JAATLQ010034244.1, forward strand.
TTCTTCAGTTTAAAGTTTTAAACTTAGTTGTTGTTAGTAAAGTTATAATGCTAAGAAGTAACGTTCAAGGTTGTACTGTTATTAATTTCTTTTTAGGTGTAAGTTTATGCACAGAACATAGTGTAGATGCCGAAACATTTATTGAACAATGGATGGCATTTAGTTTAACGACATTAAACGGTGCACCGCCAACTTTAGAAAACTTGGAATTACTTGCGAAAAGGGAATTTTCCAAACGTTCGGCAAGTCGACATAGCGCTAACGAAGTTGCACTTTCAAGTACCGGCAAAAGTTTGACTGTTTATGGAATATCCGACGCTAATCAGTATCCTTTTCGTCATTTCCACGTGTTTTTGTTACTTTTAGTTTTTTCTGTTGTTATGTTGTTCCGGTTACATAGCTAATAGCTTTTAATATTTTATGTTTTTTTTATAAAGTAATATTTCTTAAATATTAGGTCAGATAATGAAGTGCTTTCAAATTACATGACTGGCACTCCAAAAGTAAGTAAACTTGTTGAAGATAAGTTTTTTTTTTCATAATTAACATATCTTTTTACAGATTTTTAAGCATTTATTTTTTATAGTGATTTTAATTTATCTAACTTTTGAAACATAAATACAGCAACTTGAAGATAATTGGAAAAATGTTGCTATCAGTTAATGGGTATACATCTAGTATCACAGTACACATTTGTGACTAGATCTACACTCATTGATTGCTTGCAAACAAATCTACAAAAATAATTATAGTGGAATATAATATGCTGTTTAATTAAGTAAATAAAAAACATATATATATTTTTATTTCAATATGTTAATAACATTATACATATTTGTGTTTGTTTATGTTTTAATCATTGTTGTTTATTATAATACCATTTAATTTACTTAATACTTTAAGCTTGGTCTGTGTATTATTATTTAGTTTACAGTGAATGCTTTTAAACAACATTATTTGGTTTTGCCTGCGGCCGAACCCCAATGGTCAAATGACAACAACTAAGAGTTGTGTAGACACATGACAAATTTTAAATGGGTTGCATTGAATTAGTAGTTTTTGAGATTAATGCGTTCAGCTCGAGAAATTCTCCAGCTTTATAATAGTATAGATAGATTTGACTTGATGATCTTTGTGGGCGAGTTTGCTTCTGGTTCATGTTAAATTAACATCATGACTAGATCCATACTCGTCTGCAGCCATCAACTCAATCAACATTAATTCAATAGCAAAATATAATAAATAAAATAACATATTGCCTTGGTAAGTTTTAATTGTTACTAATAATGATCATGAGTTGAAGTGTTGTAACAAATTATTAACAATGTTTAGAGATTGCGTATAATATATAATTGTTGTATAGAAATTATTTTGTATTACATCAAGTACATTAATATTTATTACATACAATAATATTTGCAATATATTGTGAAAATATATATGATTTATGTACATATGTGACATGAATGTTAATAGATTTTTATCTAGATGTTTCTACAAAGTTCTTACTATGGATAATGTTTCAGAGGGTAAAAGTTGAACTTACAGAGCCCAATAAAATTCAAAATAATGAACTACATCCAGCCACATATTCACCAAACATGTAAGTATATAAGAGTGTGTAAAAGCCAATAGCGATAATTAGAGACTTATTTTAATGAAAAGATCATTGTGGGCACACATAAATTATTTGAATATTATGTTTATTTATTTCCACTGGTAAACATAGTGTGGTGTTCGTGTAGAAAAAACAGTCAGTGTCTTGACACTTGGTTGTCTCTGCCTAACTTAGTATATATGAATAGATGCATAAAGAAAAAAAAACTCAAAATGGTACTTAAAACACAGCAATATAATTTTGAGCTGTGCAAATAAATTATTTGTTTTTGTTTACTACAACTAGCTTTTATCGATATTTTAATATTATTATTATTTCCTCTAAATGTTTGTTTTTTTTAAGTCAATCACATGTGAAGTTAGTATACTGTATTTTTTTTATTTATATAAGGGTTAAGAGAACATTACTATTTTTCCATAAAATAACATTTTATTAAAGTAAAGAATTTTGAGGCCAGTCGTGGCGCAGGGGCTCAAGCGTGTTAGCCTAAGATCCCAGGATCCCCAGATCTACGTAATTTTAGCAAACCTGAAATTTTGAAGACTATTAGTCTAATATTTAGTTAGGACAGTATGCACACTCACTAGCTTGAAAGTGGGGCCCTTTCAGAGCTAGCGCCAAATATAAGTATATCTTCGTCTGGAAAGATGATGTCGATCTGAGTCGGTTGAGTGCTAATAAGAAAAGATCTTGAAATAGTCCGTAAATAATACATTATGTAAAAAGCTTGCTAGAATAACGTATTTTGCCCCAATTTTAAACAACCTTTAAGACGTTTAAGACGAGAAAAGGTCTAGGTAAAGGGTCTGGCCATAATAAATATATTTTTTTACATTATTTTTAAAAACATACGGGCGTTTCTACTTTAACGTAGGTGAGCGTGTACCTTAAGTTGCCGCTACCTCTGAAAAGGCCCCATTGTCAAGTTAGTGAGTACGTATACTGTCTTATATACACAATAGACTAATAGTCCTTAAAATTTTGCTAAAATGACGTAGGTCTGGCGGCCCTGGGATCTCGGTCTATGTGTATGTCAACGCGACAGATTGTGATTTCAATGCGGCTTCAGAATGCGACAGAAAGTGAGGAACAGAAGTGTCTTAATGGGCACAAAGTGTCTTACCACTGGGTTCACACGTTCCCCTCTGCCTACTCTGCTTGTGCGGAATACAGCGTAAAGCAAAAAAAAAGGCAACATATATTTAACTTATTATTTATTTCTAATTATTTACTTCTAATTATTTATTTTTCTATCATTTGAGTCTAGTTTATTTATCTTGTCTTTTAATTTTAGGCAAATTTATATTTATTATCTAATTTAGGTATAGTATTAAATCGAGTCCTTCACACGATATATAAGCCACAAATATACTGAATTGTGACAAATATAAAAATCATTATAATATACACTTATATATAGTATTGTTATTGATGATTTGATATAATATAAGACATTAGATGTCTTACGTCCTTTTATAATATTTACGTCAAGAGATGAGGGTTACGTAACTTAGTACTCTAGTAGTAAGTTAAATTATACTGTGAGCGGAGTAGGCGGGGCTTACGTCATTAAAATTACCATGAACTATTACTGCATTTACGTTTTTTTGTTGTTTTTCTTCTACATACGTTCATTTAAATATAATTATAAATCTTATACAATGAAAAGGTTAATTATGAATATTAAAATGAATAATATACGTTTGTAATGTTTTTTAAATTATGAATAGATTTCCACTCAGTTTTTTTAAATCAGTTCCAAAAAAGGATAAGAGAAAAATTAAAAATATTTTCGGAATAATAAATGTGGTCCAATAATCCAAAATAAGTTGAAATCTTGGTTTTAATACCGACAGACAGAAGATGACGAAGTCGTTTTCCTCTTTCCGTCCATTACTTGTTAGGAAGGGTAACCAACTCCGCGGTTTCTTTTATGGAACCCGTGGAATTACAGTATATAATTGAAATATATATAAACAATTAAACAAATGAATATTGAACTCGCAACTACGCGTGTACAGCCTTAATGACTGGCGTCAGAATTTGTTTCCTTGTAACGCATTCAATGGTGAAAAAGTATTCGTAAATTAAAAAAAAAAAACTACAGTACGGTCAACAAGTTGTGGCCACCCTGAAGTTAGGTTTGCTGAACTTATGTTGTTCACTCGGGAAGAAAATATTAAAAAGTTAGAAAAATCCTAAAATCAATTTGCGCAGACGTCTATAGCTAACTTCACGGCGGCCACGAGTTGTTGACTACTGTTGTAACACTACAAAATGCGAAACTAAATATACTTTCTGTGTTTAGATAAAACCATTAAGGCCAAATGGCATAATCTTATAAAAAAATATTGGGGTCGTCGGTAAAGCTGTAATCGTGATGTTTGCGGATTCTTTCTTCGATATCCACTCTGTAGATATTTGAAGAAATTATAAATAAAATGCGGCGTTGAGTTCCGCCACACATCACGTAATATCTTGAAAATTAAGTACAGTATGATCAACGGGTCGTGGTCACCTTGAGGTTTGCTGTAAATGACTGAGATTTTACGATTTTTCTTACATCTAATAATTTTCCTACCAAGTGTACAATGCGCTAAAGTTTAGAAAACTCAATTTTAGGGTAGCTATAGTCCGTCTAAACTCTTATTGATAATCGGAGGTACTCGCGTAAAATTGCGCAGAATACCTATGCGCGGAAAACGTTCGATCAGTGTTACCCTGTTATGTTGTTTTACCCCACGCTTGGCAAATCATAATTAAAATATCTGATCATCTTTATGTTGTAATATACAAAACGAAAATTTTAAAAATTAAATTTAGTTTTTTAATTTTTTTTATATTAATATATTCTAATGTAATAATTGTTGCAAAAATTTTATGAGGATATCTAAATATTGAAAAAAAAATCAACAGTTCCATACATCGTTGTCGAGAATATAATCGAGACTAGCCTGAAAAGTATTTTTTTTAAGTAATGAACAGGAGTCATTTCAAACTAAACTTCTGCTTATATAACTAATAAAACATGATATTTATGTATATACTATATACGCCTATGTACAACATAAATATTGAGTATGCGTAATACACAGTATTATACAATATGGATAAAGAATTATTTGGCAATATTTAAACTAGTTAAAGATTATATTAAAAAAAATATTGGGTAAATTATAAAAATCTGTTTTGAGGTACAAAAAATTAAAGTCTGGTATCCCTTTGCCAATAGTGTTACGGTGCGTCAGTGTGACCGCTACGTCCTTACAGAAAATTCGTACCCACACATCTTTATAAGTACAATCGAGCTCACACGCTATATATATAGATATACAAGGTCTTACTTAATTAA
>JAATLQ010034244.1:23969-45707 GCA_013421005.1 Heliconius erato x Heliconius himera
AAGAATTATTTGGCAATATTTAAACTAGTTAAAGATTATATTAAAAAAAATATTGGGTAAATTATAAAAATCTGTTTTGAGGTACAAAAAATTAAAGTCTGGTATCCCTTTGCCAATAGTGTTACGGTGCGTCAGTGTGACCGCTACGTCCTTACAGAAAATTCGTACCCACACATCTTTATAAGTACAATCGAGCTCACACGCTATATATATAGATATACAAGGTCTTACTTAATTAAGTTAATAAATGATATCAATATCAATTTTCTCTATTAATACATATTTTTATGATACTCAACAGTGTCATTTCACCTTTAAACATTAATAGTGTATTTAGTACAAAAACAGCACCTGAACCGGTATATAATATGGCGACTCGTTGTATTTTTAAATATTTATCTGTACACCATCCGTGGCCGTCACCTTAATCTTTCTAAGAAGTGAGTGACGGATCTATATTTGTCGCATCTGTCGTGATAGATCTTCCTTCTTGTGGATATTTGCTTAGTTTTTTTAAATATTTTATGTATCTGTAGTAACTATATGTATTTTTTTTTAATAATTCAATCAAATTTCAAGCAAAGTTTAGTCTTAATTTTTACCTATTTTGATTTTATTTTCATTTTACTGCTAATAATTTTTGTAAATTAACACTGTAGCTGAACGCCATTCCTTTTAATTTTTGCTTTTATATTTAATATTTTATTTATTTAAACTTTATGTTTTACAATTTTTTTGCATGTTTTATTATTTTTATTATTTTATGTAAAATCATATTAAAGGTACTATTTCAATTTTACTTTTTTATTGAATTTGGATTGATGAAGACTTGGATGTGGCCCCATTATAATAATTACAATTCAGTACTTTATTAAAATTTTAAATTTGCTTATCCATAACTTGATTTTGCATGTTGCTTAATCTAACACACTAATTATTATAATATTACTAGATAAATATGCTTACTGCTACTGCGCTATTTTGTATATATGACGCTATCATATAATAATATATTAATATTTCATAGTATTGAACTAACAGCGTTGCGCTTGACTGTACCGTAGTGTAGTGACCGCCCCGCCACACGCCGCACCGATTCCCCGCGAGCCCTAGCGGGGACTCGGTGCGGCGTGAGAGGGCGTCTATGTGCAGATATCAAAATACGCGTTCTGCGCAATTCTACCGCGCGTGCTTCCCATACGCAATACCGGTTATGTCGGACTATACTATTTGTAGACCATACTGTAGAAAATGGGGAACGGAGTATCTTAACACTAAGTTCTCTCTGCTTACCCTGCTACGTGGAAACTAGCATGAACCTGCTTTTATTATATACTTATTAAATAAAAAAAAATCAGCTTTAAGCTGTATCCCGCAGGATAGACTGACGGAACCTAGTTCCCCACTTTCTGCCGAATTTTTCGAGGCATTCCGTGTTGAGTGACTGATCTCAACCTTGGCGCCAGAGTGAAGCAATGAAAATATTAATTCATTTCCACGATTGGGGTTCGAACCCACACCGTCGCATCACAGTCTTACCTCTGTGCAACTGCGCCACGACGGCTTCCTTATACGTATAACAATATACGTTCTATTAAAATAAAACACATTTTATAGTGACAATTCGAGCAAGTACAACGCGCGTACCAACCAAGGCTCCGTAGTGCATTCGTATGGAGATGAGAAACTGTTAAGTGCTATCACTACGCCCACAGGACTGAATGACGTTCTTGACTTGAATATTACACAAATACCTAATGATGATGGGGACTTGTATTCCAAAGCGATGTAAGTCTTTTTTTTTTTATTTTAAAATTGAAGTAACAAATGCTTAAATATTTTAATCTAATGAAATCGAAAAATTAAATTATTGTTTATTTTTTCTTTTTTAATGGAAAACAAACATATTTATTCGTGTTTTTTTTGTTAATAAATCGTAAATTATAGATTTTTTTTATTATTTAACAGTATTATTTAATATAAAAATAGTTTACTTATTCTTCCTTCAGGTTTGGTTTCGAATTACTTCACGAAAAAGCTGGTATATTTGATAATCACATCCGGTATATATCGCAGTGTATAATGAAAAAGAACGGTATTACTGAATTAGCTTCAGTCAGATATAAAACACAGGTAAAGGAAAAAAATGTTCTATATTCATATATAAAAAAACATTTTATAAAGTAATATGTAATATTATATATAACACTCAATACTTCCAAAATTCAGCGTAGTGGAGAGCGAAATGTCTTATCACTAGGTTACCTTGCTGGTACGCAGAGGGAACTTAGTGATATAACATGTGAGATACGTGAAGCTGAAAAAAAAACAATTTTAGAAAAAAATGTTCCCCACGAAAATATAGAAAGAATGAATCAACATTTATCGTTTATCTTCAGACTTTAATTTACCTGCAAATGAGAGTGTAACAAAAAAAAGAACCTTGCTAACCTTTTCCATCTTTCACTTTATTATAGAGGTCAAGTAAAAAATTAAACTTACATTAAAAATGATTGCTTCACGATTATTCTTCCATAGGAGGGTGACCAAAAGGCATCTAGTGTGTAGTGTAAGACCCTTTGTTACCCACTTCCCGTTTAATTTTGCAAACATTGTGTGTTGAATGGAGAATAATTTAATTTTTTCCCCAAATATTATTTATAATGCAAAACTGTTTCACTGGACCACGAAATGTCTTAAAATTATAATATCAATAAAAAAAAAACAACTTTACGCTGTATGTAGCCGCACACAGTAGGCAAAGGGAACCAAATTTTAAGACACTCCTTTCCCCACTTTCCGCCACGTTTTAAAGGCATTGCGTGTTGATTGGCGGAACTCAACGCCGCGCTTTGCCTCGACACCAGAGCGAAAAATGAAAACAGAAATGTAAATAAATATTTCACTTCTTCGAGTGGGAATCGAACCCACCAGTCGATTTTACAGTCACACTATGTGCCCCTGCGCTACAACTGGCCTCTAAAAAATTATAATATGAAGTAAAATATATTGACAGACAGAGGTGTATGTTGCTGGACGAATAGAATGTGATGCAGACGCAAGACTTAACTCTAAGAGTGTCATTTTACAAGGGACATGGGAGGAGTCTCTTAGTCAGGCAGTACCAGTGGACTTGGACAAGTGTGTATTATTAATTTTAGTATTATTAAGTTTTCTTTTACTATCCAAGCAGTAGAACTGATGAGTGAACGGTAACCCAGTGAGTTATATATGTAACCGATTACAAAAAAATAAACGAAAGAATCTATTATATTTTTTTTTGCTTCACGCTGTATCCCACACAATGTAGGTTAGGCAGAGGGAACCTGGGAGCCTGGTGTTAAGACACTACCGTTTCGCACTTTCCGCAGATAGATGAGGAAAGGAGGCTTTGGGTGTTGAATGGCAAAACGCAAAGCAATCGCGAATATATAAATTATTTTCAAAAAAATAATATTTAAAATAACAAACATTTCAACAGTGTGAAGGAATATTCATTGTTTCCCGGTCAAGTGGTGGTGATGCGCGGAATCAACCCGCGAGGTAACACGTTCATAGCCCATCAAGTGTATACGGACGCGGCGCGCCCCATACCAGATATAAAGGCTGATATGATGAACACATTAAAAGGTAAATATTGCTTCGTGTTAATATATTTTTATCTGTTCATTTTATTTAGGCACAGAATAAATCATAATTGATGTGGGTTCGATTCCAACTATGAGGTCGAAATCGTCGAAAATTTGAATAACTAAGAATGAATGTTATGACATACTTTTTCTTAGTCCCTCATTAAAAACTACGTGTTAAATAGTTTTGTAATTTACTTTTTTTATATTTGAACCTGTAAATTATAATAATTGACAGCAAAAGTCTATTCTATCATTAATTAATTTTCGTTTCGTCGTGGTGCAGGAGCACTAGACTGATTATAACGCAACGGTTGTAAATTCAATCCCTTCTTGGGGGATTCAATTATTATTATTTATTAATATTTTTATTCTTAGCTCCTGTCCCAAAGGCAAGAGCCCAAAGTTGAGTTCCGCCACTCAACACGAAAAAATTCGGCAGAAAGTGGGAAACAGAATGTCTTTACACACTTTCCCTCTGCCCACCATGATACATGCGGGAAACAGCGTGAAGCTGATTAAATTCAATTTTAATTTTGTTTTATAGGATCACTATCCATGGTAGTAGCGGCCGGCCCCTACACAACATCAAACAACATGGCGTACGAACCTTTAAAAGACTTTATTACATACATTGGCACTCACAAACCTCACATAGCTATAATGACAGGTCCTTTTATGGACTCCGAACACACTAAAATAAAAGACAACACAATGGCCGAAACTTATAGATCCTTTTTTGAGAAATTGCTCGATAGTTTAACGGAAATAAGTAATACAAGGTCAGTTTATGGTAGCTTATTATTATTCTTATCTTTACGCTGTATTCCACATACGAGTGAGCAGAGGGAACCTAGACTTAAGATGTTCCACTTCCCACACTGTACTGTTTCCGCGACAGAGCATGTTGACTGGTGGAACTTATCGCTGTGCTTTGTCTCGTTATAGACAAGAAATAATTCTTGCCTCCATCTGATTTTATCGTTTTCTTGTATTAACTTAAAATATAAAAAATAAAATGTAGAAATAATGTAAAATTTTAAAATATTAAATTTTTTGTAATAAAATATTCTTATTGATAAACAAGAATTATTACTTATTTTTGTAATATGTGTAAAATAGTTTTTTTTGTCATCAGATTTTAAATTAAAATATACATACAAGTTGTTTTCATATATTAACTGTACTCATTTTTTTTTGTAATACCTTAGTATTAAAATATTTTTTTGCTTATAAGTATATAAAAACTTTGTTTAGGCCCGTATTTATAAATCGCTCTTAACTCCTCCGTTTTCTTTATTAGTTTATAAATTTTAAATCAAAACGGCATATCAAGATCTATCTTGAGAGTTGAGAGTGGTTTATATATATTAATAACAGTTGATATAGTTTAAGCACTTTTAAAGTGTTATTCCACACGTAGGAAAAAAAAATTAAGAAAACGTATAAAAATTTGAACGTAGCGGGAACTCGAACCGGCACCTCCTGGAAACGTACCAGGCGCACGTTCTCGAAGTTAGCGTCTCTAATTTTTTAGTTAATTAATTACTATAGTTTTCACATATTCAGTTACAATCAATATTTTCTTCCTATTAATTAAAATATATATTTTTTCTTATTACTAAAAATTATCAATTGTTTGTTACCCCAAAACTTTTGACTGGGTGAACCGATTTTGATTATATTTATTTATAATATTTTTTTTTTATTTCAGCCCATTCACACAAATATACATAGTGTCAAGTAGTAAAGATGCGTTCAACGTGCCCATATATCCCACACCGCCATACAACAGTAGAAAGAAACATACAAATATTCATTTTCTACCAGATCCAAGTACTCTTAATATAAATGGTGTTATTGTGGGCATCACCAGCACTGATGTGATAATGAGTATAAGTCAAGAGGAAATATCTTTGTGAGTATTTTTGATTTTAATTTTATATGTTAAATTATAATCAAATTAAATCAGCTTCACGCTGTATCCCGCACACAGCAACCTGGCAGAGGGAAAATAGTGATAAGATATTCTGTTTCCCACTTTCCGCTTTTTCGAGGCATTGCGTGTTAAGTGGCGGAACTCAATGCAGGACTTTTGCCTTGGTGCCAGAGCAAAGAAAATGAAAATATTAAGAAATAATAATTCACATCCTCGAGTGGGGATCGAACCCACAACCGTTCACAATTTCAGTCACACCCACTGGGCCACGACAGCCCATTTTTATATGAACAGCCATGATGAGTACAGCCGTGTGCATAATATTCGATATACGGGCTTCAGATTTTTTATAATAATACTTAGCGTCGCGTTTTGATGTACTTTAGTGCTGTGATCGGGCCCGCGGCGTTGTGGTGCGTATCTACAGTACGCATTAAGCACAACAGTCCGAGCGTACCTTTGATAATTTATAAACTTCGTGCTGAGCTATATTTAATCTTATTGTTTTAATAGAAAGCGTCTTCTTATAGAAGTGAATAACAATGATAACAGATCTATTGTTGAATATTAAAATTGAATATTTTTGATTTGCATTTGTAAAGGTTAAATCAGCTTCACGCTTGTTGTTGCGTGTAGCAAAGTAAGCAGAGGGAACCTAGTGTTAAGACACTTTTACTACTATTTTTTTTATACATATCCCCACTCTCGTAAGAAAATGCAACTCAATATTAATGTATCGACAATAGGTTCTGTTGCAATTTATCGAGAAAAATTATGGCAATGGCTATCACGTTAGTTGTTTCGATACAACCCACTGTACCTGAGGTCAATCACTTCAGGCACTTCAAACGTGTATGTCTTCATACGCAAGTCCATGTGGTCGAAGCCGTAGATAAAAGCTATTATATATCAATATAACTTTCTATTTTTAGAGGTGTAGGCGGAGACAAGCTAGCGCGTCTCTCCAGACATGTGATCCAGCAGCAGAGCTACCACCCGCTGTGGCCGTCGCAGGTGACGGTGGACACGGCGTCGTGGGCGGCGCACGCGCAACTGCCCGCCACGCCACATGTACTGGTTGTGCCGTCTAACTTTAGATATTTTGTTAAGGTTTGTATTCGTTATAATATTGGTGTTATTTTTTTCAGTTTACGCTTTTTTTAAAATAGACTGGCTTTTTTTAAATGGATTGTTCTGTTCTCTTATTTCGGCCAATGTCACTTTGAATGGATGACATATGAGTTTGAGCGGTAAAAAAGAGACTAAATTACACTAACACACTTAAAATGCTTTGTTTTAAAAATATCTAGATTGAAACCAATCGTGAAGCAAGGGCACAAACGCCCTTGCTTCACGCCAAAATGTAAACGCGACAAGTTGTGGGTTTCAAAATTTTTCAGAAATTCAAGCTCAGCTTAGCCAGAGCCCTTTCATCTGATACCTCACTTGAACTAGCTTTTACCAAATTTTGCCCCCTTTTTAAGGCCATTATTTTTTAGGATTAACCACAAATATATGTAGTATAGTTTTCTGCTTTTATTTTTGAATTAGTAATACGTGTAGACGCTAGATATTAATTTTGATTCAATTTATAGTGTCGAAATATGTGTTTTTGCGGTATAAACGGTCATATCTTTTTTTTAGGTATATGTAGAATTATATTGCGCGTAAATTTATTATTGTAGTACTATTTTTAAGATTAATTTTTGAACACTATTACTAGTGTTCAAAAATTAATCTTAAAAATAGTACTACAATAATAAATTTACGCGCAATATAATACTGCTACAGTACAGTAGTACATAAATACAGATCATGTAGTACACATACATTTATTCATGTAATAAAAAGAATGAAAATACAAAAAAAAAATAAACGAATTAAATCTATCCCTTACGTATTTTTCTTAAAGTAATAAAAAAAATTGCTACGCTTCCTTATCTCTTATTCATAATATAAGATATATTTTCTTTTACAGTCAGTCGACGGGTGTGTGGTGATAAACCCTGAGCATCTAACCAAAGGCGCTGGCGGTGGAACCTTCTCCCGCGTACTAGTGACGGTCGATGCCATTGCTGCTCAAATTCTTAGGATATAAACAAACAACATTTAATGTAAAGAACTTTATTATTAAAACCATATATAATAAACTGTAATATAAACATTTTGGCTTTCTTATGATTAAATCCTATTAAGAAGATTATACCCTTGTAGAACTTAGAAATAGTTTAATTTAATTCTTTTTCCCTTATATAGGAACATAGTGTTTACACACTGTACACTGTTCCCTACTTTTCCCTAATTTTTCGAGTTATGGCATATTCAGTAACGGAACTAAATACCTTTTACTAAAGCACTTAAATTATATTAAAAAAAAAACCAAAAATATTACAAATGCTTGATTAATGAAAGTATATATTAAGCTATATACTAATATAATTTAAATAAGAAAAAAAAATATTTAGGCTACGTAAATGGGATCGTTGATAGCAATCTCCCCGGGGCCGGAGCGGAGTGACATCTGCACACCCATCCGGGGCGCGGAGCCCGCGGCCCGGCGCTCCACCGGGTCCTCGATTTGGCGGTACCTGAGATTTAGCTTTACTAAGTTTATGTTTGTCTGTTTGTTTGTTGGTAGGCTCTATGAAAATCATATCCGAGTCCGAGGCATTTTTTTAACGTGATTATTTTTTATATGTATATGTATATGTTTTGTTAACTTTAAATATTGTATGTCACAAGGTCAAATGAAACTCGTACTATATGAATACAAAGAAAAACTAATAACAACCAATCTACGGTTAAGGTATAGGTGGTTTATTATTATTATCAAAATACAATTTTCTACTCCTATGAATTATTTTTAAATTATATTGAAATATGTTGGAACTAGTTTTCATATATTACATAGGTATGTATGAATGAAAACGGCATCTCAAGATCGATCTAAGACTTGAGAGAGATTTTTAAACACCTTTGAATTAGTATTATTGACTATAATGACTTACGATCTCAATGTCTCCAATGGCTCTGTCTTGGCGTTGCGGACTCCGGTCTCGGGATCAATGGTGGTCATAACACACCTTATAAATATATTAAATAATTTACATTTATATTAAAATCATATTAAATCAGCTTCAAGCGGTAGGCAGAGGGAATCTAATGTTAAGATACTCCGTTCCCCACTTTCCGCCGAGTTTTGGAGGCATTGTGTGTTGAGTGGCGGAACTCAACGCCGTGCTTTGCCTCGACACCAGAATGAAGAAATGAAAATATAAATATAAGTAAATATTTAATTTCTGGAGGGAGGATCGAACCCACATCCAGTCGATTTTACACTCATACTTTGTCCTCCTGCGCCACACTTTGTTCTTATTTTCAATCATAACCGCCCTGAAGTAAGCTTTCAGAATTTTTGCGCAATGTACACTAAGGAAGAAAATAATCAAAAGTAAGAAAAAATAAAATTTGCGCGCCATCTACAGCTAACTTCAGGGCGGCCACGTCTTGTCAACTGTTGTTTTACAAAGAACATACCTGCCACAGGGTTTGATAATTTCGAAAATAGTTTCTCCGACTTTAATATATTTCCAGTTATCCTCGTCGTAGGGCTTTGCCCCTGCGAGGACAAAGTTTGGTCTGAAATTGCGTGGAGAGACACGACATTCATTCAGTCTAGTGTTCAAATCCTCTACAGACGCAAGGTTTATCAAATTGAATGGAACTTCGTCTGGAAATGCTCCCTTTAAAAGAAATCATAACTTTTTTTAAACATTTTTAAAGTGTTATTCCACACTTAGGAAAGAAAAATACTTATTTAGAAAACATATAAAAATTTGAACGCAGCGGGACTCGGTTTCCAGGAGGCGCGGGTTCGAGTCCCGCTGCGTTCAAATTTTTATACGTTTTCTAAATAAATCATAACTTGTTAATATACACTTTCTAAATATTATTTAAAGTTTATTTCAATCAAAGACAAATCCAAAATATCGATACCGTGTCGTTTTTAGTAAATTTGTAGAATTTGGTGGGATTCGGTCTGAGCATGCGGCAGTTCTGAGACGCGTAATACACGAGTCTATAGTTATTTGATGATCGATCGAGCAGTCTGGAATAAAAATGTAAATATTATTATTATTATATATTATTGTTTACTTAAATATTTATTTAGAAAACGTATAAAAAATTGAACATAGCGGCACTCGAACCCGCGCATTTTTCTTTGCTAATTGTGGAATAACACTTTAAAAATCTCAAAAAGATTATTCGTTCGTTTCGTTTCGTTTAAAAAAATTTAAGGTTATTCACGATTTAAATTGAATTCATATTGAAAGTTTAAATTTAAATTACTGATACATATTTAAATTCTTTACGCTTAATATAATTTTCTTAACAAATAGGTACAACTGATAAGTTGATGACGAAATTAGGTCGCCAACAACAACATGATAATATTTATAAGGGAACATCTGAACCTACAGCCTTTAGAAAAGCAAAGCATTATTAATTAAATAATGCAAAAGATAATTTAAAAAAAACCAAATCAACTTCACGCTGTATCCCGCACACAGGGTAAGCAGAGGGAACCTAGTACTAAGACACCCCGTTCCCCACTTTCTGCCGAATTCTGGAGGCATTAGGTGTTGAGTGGCAGAACTCAACGCCGAGCTTAATCTCTACACCAGAGCGAAGAAATGGAAATATAAATTTAAGTAAATATTTTATCTCCTCGAGTGGGGATCGAACACACAACCAGTCGGTTTTACAGTCACACTTCGTGCCGCTACGCCACGACTGGCCTCAAAAAGATATATAAATACCTAGAAAACCATTCACTGGCTTCCCCGCCACAGTCGTATACCGGTACTGTGACTCCCCATACCTTTGCCGTTTTGGGTTTTTGTGAGGCAACAATCTGAAAAAAGAAAGAATATCTGCATATCAATTGAAAACATATTTGTGAAAATTGAATAATATATTTTTTTACGGTATTTATTATTTAACAGAACTAAAATATTGGCAATTACAGTAAAAATATTTCATCGAATAAAACCCGTAGCTTAGCGACGTTTCAAAATATGCACTGTTTTAAAGGTCACACCACCATTCGTGGAATACGTTATGTTTATTATAAGAAAAAATATTTTTTAAGTGGAAATTCTAAAAGATACTCGAAGACCTTGAGGATCTTAATCTTGACTCAAGGTCAACTTGACGCTGGCTGGAAAACATATATTTGTTATCATGTTATTAATATATATTTTTAATAATTTATTTATGTTCAAAAAATATGTACATTATATTATATTAGTAGCAATTATAGAAATACATATTGCTTCAGCAAACCTCTGCCAGGTTGACACTCATTGGTTCCATGTCCACGTGCTTAACGGTGAGAACAGAATTCCGCACTGTCGGGTGTATCAAGAGGAGGTCCGGGTACCCTCGCGCTGTTATAAAGTTGTTTTTATTATCAACAACCATCAAAGTTCTAAAAATAATGTGAAAACTTTTAATTTATAATAATTTTTGTCAATATAATGTAACTATATGTATTCCACTTATAGCAGGGCAGGCAAAGAGAACTAGGTAATTTTGTGAAGTGTTAAGACACTGTTCAACCTAAACACTTCCGTTCCTCTACTTTTGGCTGATTTTTTGAGACTGTAACCGGGAAAACAATGAAGATACTTCAAATTAATATTTATGTAATATAATATTTTAGGCCAGACGTGGCGCTGGTGTATAAAATGTGACTGTAAACGCCACTGATTGTGGGTTCGATCCCCACTCAAAGAAATTAAATATTTGTTTAACTTTATGTTTCCATTTCTTCGCTCTAGTGTCAAAGCAAAAGCGCGGCGTTAAGTTTCGCCACGCAATGCCACCAGAATTCGGAGGAAAGTGGGGAACGGAGTGTCTTAACACCAGGCTCCCTTCGTTCATCCTGTGTGTGCGGTATATAGATACATAGCAAAAAAACCATCTCCCAAATCATTCTCCCTAGTGGGAATCGAACCCATAACTTCAACTGCGTTACGATACCTACATGATCACATTTTAATATGACATGAATAAGTTATAAATACATAATTAGCTACATACATACGTTATGTAAATCTGAGAGGGACAAAGCCTAAAAATTCAAAAACTCACAGTACGACCGACGAGTCGTGGCCATCTGAAATTTAGACAACTTTTGCGTATTGTTCACTCGGGGAAAGGAAAACAATTAAAATAATTGTCGACAATTTGTGACCACCCGAAGAAGTTGAAGTTAAACTTTTGTGCATTGTACAGTCGGAAAGAAAATGATCAAAAGTAAGAAATAATTCTAAAATCAAATCTGCGCAGTCATTTGCAGCTAACTTCAGGGCGGCCATGACCCGTTGCGTTTTTGTGTATGTACGTACCGGTCTCTCAACCACCCATCTCTCAGACCTAAAGTGGTACATTCGGCTTTAGTCAGTATTATGGGACCACAAGATTTTATAGGATATGCGTAAATATCTTGTAATGTCCCAACTTGTGTCCATTCTGTCGGTAGTTTTGGCTTTTGAAATTCCTTATAAATGTGATAAGCGCAATACGCTCCACCGACGACGCCCGCGGTCGCGACCGCTGCAGTCAGACCAGAACCTGATAAAGATTCAATAGTATAAAAATATACTTTCTAAACAGAAGCTTAAGTATTTATAATTTAGGAGATAAAAGGATTACAACTGTCAGATAAAGCTTATATATATACATACATATGTGCATGGCTGGTAGAAAAAAAAAATGTAAAATGGTCTAAATGTATAATCATACTGTTTTACTATTATATTTTAAACTTTTGTACAAATAAATCGAGAAAGTAAATAACTAGAATAGGTAGGCAAAATAACTTAACAGATTTAAAATGATTTAAAATATTTTTTTATTAACAGCAGTACGGTGACATGGA
This sequence comes from Heliconius erato x Heliconius himera, assembly GCA_013421005.1. Taxonomy (NCBI): domain Eukaryota; kingdom Metazoa; phylum Arthropoda; class Insecta; order Lepidoptera; family Nymphalidae; genus Heliconius; species Heliconius erato x Heliconius himera. The sequence continues at coordinate 36,484 of JAATLQ010034244.1, forward strand.
AAAAACAAATCAATACTACGCAAGTCCTATCTCTGTTAGGTACTTAGTTAACACAAATAAAGATATATGAATACATAACTATATAATTAAAGATACAAGCAAAGCCAAAGAGTGATTAAATGAAATATGATGCTTGAAATGGAGTTTTTTAAAGTAAATATCATCATATTAAATTTATTTTATTATTGTATAGGTAGGTACATTACAGTTTTAATAAATAATTGTCGTTTTAATTAATATATTAGCCTCCTATTAAAATCCCGTTACCAATAATTCATTAGGAAACAAGTATAAGGTCAAAGTTCATGATTATAATGTTTTTTTTTTCTATTTCAGCTATATCAATTCTTCTTAAAACTTACCTTGAAAAGGCATTTTTAAAGCAAATATAGATCTATCATTAATTTTTCGTCGACACTCAGCAGTCAGCAGTGTTCTATGATAACTGATGACATTCATACAAATAAATTACAAGATAAAAACTGCACCTATATCAAGACGTTGGCAGTTCAATATACGTATTAAATTCTATAATTGTTACCAATATAGAATTTGTCTTATTTTTGTGATATTTGAAAGAAGGTAAAAAAATATTAATAATTCATTGTTTTCAATTGAAGCAAGTGGCTAAAGGAGATGTAAGTGGGAAGCATTTATGATAACCATTTATGATAAGTAATTATTTTGCAATTCATTTTGGCTAATAAATTATAAAGTGTAAAATAAAAAAAAATGATTTTACGTAATTTGTAATATGCATATCAATTAATTTTGTTTCAGTTTACGCATGAAATTTGAAATATAATATTGAAATATTTAAAGTATCTGTTTTAGAATTTGAAAACAGCTTAGGTAGGTAAGCATATTCGCTAGTTTTAAGTATAATAATTTGAATAGGACTACTTTTTATTTCAGTTCAGTTCTTAATTTATTAGCTTCGACCGTGCCAGTTGAGCACTAAAACTTTTTATTTAAAATATGACTGTCAAAAGAGCAGAAACTTCAATGACAATAGACATCAGAAAAATCTAATTAGAGGTTATTTTAAATTAATTTTAATTTATATTAAACGGTTTGATAATGAATAACTAACATAATTTTTTAAGTGTAGAGTATTAGTTAAGGTCTTTAACGAGACTTCACTTAATAAACACATATTTTCAATAAATTCTCAGTATTAATTTTATCATAAAACAAAATTAATAATATGAAATATTATTTCAGTAACATATGGGTCTACAAAACCAGTGCAATCTTTTAAAATGGAAAAGAAAAAACTACTGTCATTATGCCAATTGACAGTGTCAAAGAAGTCGTCAACGTGTATTCTTGTCAAATAAAAGTTGCCTTGCGTGGAGCGAATACAGATTTTTAATTCAAGCTAGAAAGGCCTATAATGGATATGTATATAAATATATAAAACATCTTGTTTAACTTAATTAGAAACCTAAGAATATACTGAAGTTATTGTTAAAAAATTGTAATCATGGTTTTGTTAGGGAATGATGAAGTAAGTTTTCTGAGGTCTTGTCCGGTTTTGTTTTACTTATTTATATCGTTTTTTTTACTTTTCATTGTAAATAGTTAATAATCCCTTTTATTTCAGTTTTTGATGGAGCTCTCAAAGTTGTTCCAAAAAGCTCGAGCATCTGGATCAGTTACAATGACTATGAAAAGATGTAAGATCATGCATACTCTTAAATTGAATTTCATCTTATAAAACATTTTTCAATATAAAATAGACGTTCAATGTTAAATACCATTTATTGTTTTTATAACAGATGATGGGAGAACCAAGCCAGTACCCCGAGATGGTACACCTGTTGTCAAAAATCCAGAATACAAATGTCTTGTAAGAGCTCAATCTAGAAGCAAAAAGATTTCAACTGTTATAGAGCAAAGGGATGTGGAAAAATTTACTGATGCTTATTCAAATTTACTTAAAACTAGTGTGAATGGGCTCAAACGTTTGAAGAAACCTAAGAAAAAGGCGATGGCAACTCAGTAATTGATATTTTTGACAGTGTGACAAGAGACTGAAGCAATATAATTTATAGTGATGTGTAAATGAACTATGTGGATGTGCCACTGCTTACTGCCAGGCCTGTTGGTAAAGGTCCATTGAATTGTGCTTTTCTCTCTGTGAGAGAAGAGTTGGAGTCTTGCCTGTATGGCTGGTGACTGTGGTGCTTCAGTCACTGACCATCTTGTCCATTCTCCCATTTATATATAAAAGTTTACATTTATTAAATAAATAATGCTGGTTTGTATCTTAAGCTATTTTTATTTTTTATAGCTGTGTTTGTTCAAACTATTATTTTAGTCAATATTATGGTAGATGAAGTGTAGTGTTAAAGCCTAAAATTCAACAAGCCATATCTCATAAATTGGACAGAAAGTGGGAAACAGTGTCTTAACATTAGGTTCTTTCTACCTATTGTGGTATGTCAAAAAGTGTAAAGCTTTTTTAATAGTGCTAAACTTTTGTTTCTTTATGGCAATAGTGAAAAACAAAAGATTAATATTTTACTTTCCAAATATACTATATGTTGAAAGGTGTAAATAATAACATTATTTATTTCTCATTTTATATTCTATCACAATAATTATGAGACCAATATAAGATTATAATATATACTAGCTATACAGAGGGCAAAATAGTATAAATTCAAACAAGATTAATTCTAATAATTTTGTAAACTTTACTTGATACCATCAAAATTGATAATAAATCATATACACAGTGCGCAGTTAAAATCTCCTCATTGATTATTTTTATTACATTATAAACAGTAACATGCAGATAGATAAATAAAATATAATTTATTTACTTTTAATACTACAATTTCCATTATATTACAGTATTCAACAAAATATTACATTTTGAGGCAAAAAAATCATAAATTATATCACATGAATTTCACATTTTTTTTATCTTCTCCTTGTTTTAACTGATCTGAGCTACTTACAAGTTCTCTACTTTGTACGACCTCAACTGTATTTTCCAATTTTACCTCTTCCTAAATTATATTTTGAAGTATATTTTGAAATGCCATAAAATTTAGAACTAAACCCATAACCACCCCTTGTCATACTTCATGACTAACTCATTTCCTACCCATGTGACATAATTTATGGATGGCCTCAAATGAAAAATAAGTATATTTTAAGCCACAATAATAATTTATAAAAATATCACATGATAGCAAATTACACCTACAAAAACATAAATTCTATTTAAATAGCTGCTTTTAATTCAAAATATTTTATATTGGCATATACATGGACACTTATTTAAGGCAAATTTTTGACGTTAGATATTTTTAGAAATATTTTTAGCAATAAACATACATGTATGTCTGAAAAAAAAATTTAAAAATTGCATTTGAGTTGTTAGAACACATTGGTGAACTTCAATATTTACGTGTCACTTTTAAGCTTTTACATAATTTTGATGATTGCTTTATTTATAATCTTTAAAATAAATATAGTTATTTATTTTAATGACTACAAATAATATATATTAAAAATAAATCTGTATTATTAATAAAATAATATTATTAATCTGTATTAATAACTTTATTATAAAACTATTGAAAAATAAACACAGAAATATAGGTAACTTTATAATGGATAACTTAGAGCATTTTTACTTTGAGACATGAAAACAAAAATATTTTATGAAAGATTTCACAAAATTGTGCCACTTTTTATTGAAGGGTAGTAAATTTGTTGTATTTTACAATTATTATTGGCCATATTGAAGTGATTTATTTATATGTATGAGGCTAAATATATAATTTATATAAATTAGAAAAATTAATTGAGTATTATATGACAAGTTTGAGGTAACTTCCAAAATAGGTGTTTGAATCCTTGTTAAGTTCTAACATTAAGCACCACTAAAGATATTTAATAGAAATACTTCAACTCTGGTCACAAAATAAATTTAACGTAAGATTTAAAACTAGAAATGGTCTATGAATGGTATAAAATTGAAATGCTTAAATACTTAACGGTAGAACTTAAACATAGATTGTGTTACTTTTTGTTACACCTATCAACCAACGTCTTCATATTTCAAAATACCATCTTTTCATTATTCTCACCTTATTAGTGTAAAAATAATTATTTATATACATTAAAACTTATAATTTTTGGTTATAATAATACATTTTTAGATGTGAGACGTTTAAGGCAGGCATTCCGTACTTGTTCATTGCCAATACGTTCGGCTTCCTGCAGCACTTTACGCAGGTCGTTGGTTCGATCGTGCCTCGCGGCGAGAATGTACGCGTTACTCACGTTACGACAGACTAGATAGCAGGATATCTGAAAATTATGTATAGAAATATATATATAGAAAAAATATTTATTTTTTTCACGCTGTTTCCCGCACGCAGCAGGGTAGGCAGAGGGAACCTAGTGTTAAGACACTCCATTCCCCACTTTCTGCCGAATTCTGGAAGCATTGCGTGTTGATGATTTAATTTAATTTAATTTTTATATTTTAAATAATACTTTAAGGTGAACCAAGGTTCCAAGAATGCTCCCCCATGATAAAACTATCACACTATACATTTAGCATATTAGCTTATAAATGAAATAAATATTTAGGTAACACTATTATATACAAGCCTGTAATAATGTAATTCTCCTAAAAACATTCACATTCATATGCTTTTGCAAAACAAATGTATTATTGAAAGCGGTTGCAGTTCCTATTTGCTAGTTTCCTAGTAAAATAAGCCTACCTTTATGGCGACGCTATTGATATCAGCAATGAGAAGTTCGGCCTGCTCGTCGTGGAGCTGGCCGCGCGCCTCGCACCGCGCCACGACGGCTGCAGTGCCCGCTTCTAGCACCTGGTCGCTCATTAAACTGTTCAAATAAAATTTATATTGTTAGTTTTTTATATAGTCGGAAAACGGAGTGATTAAGCACTAAGCTCTACTTTGCTCCTAAAATGTTTATAAGGTCCATATACCCACCCAATGAGATCAATACCAGAGGGTATTGATCTCATTGGGTCATTGGATTTCAGTAATTGTGATTTGAATAATACGTATGTATATGGATGGAGGTTAAAATATCGGGCGTGTATTGAAAAATTAAAAACAAAACAGTTCGTAATGATAAGTCGAACCATTAACATTAAGGACAGAAATTATTTAGAAAAAAGTTAAAAATCATCTACACGCTGTATCCCGAACACAGTGATAGCAGGGTAGGCAGAGGGAACCTAGTGTTTAGCACTCAGTTCTCCATTTTCCGTCGAATTCTGGAAGCTCCGTCGAGTTCTCCATTTTCCGTCGAATTTGCGTGTTGAATGGCGGAACTCAACGCCGCGCTGTACTTCGACACCAGAGCGAAGACATGAAAATATTTTTATAAATATTAATTTGATAATATTTCATTTCCTCGAACGAATCAAACCCACAAACAACCAGTACCGTTTACAATCAAATGTAGTGCCACAGCACGACGACTGGAATAAACCTAGTAAAAAATGTTATATTTCTAAAGATTTATTTAAATATAATCGCTAATCGAATTTAGTTAAATAGTTCTACATTAGCTAAAAGCAAGCATAATATCAGTCAGTGCACACAAACACATACTATTCAGCAATTAATATATATCTATTTCTATTAGCTTCACGCTGTATACCACTTAATGCCGAATTCTGGAGGCATTGCGTGTTGAGTGGCAGAACTCAACGCCGCGCTTTGCCTCGACATCAGAGCGAAGAAATAGAAATTTAAGTAAATATTTCATCTCAAATGGGGATCGAACCCACAACCAGTAGGTTTTACAGTCCACACTTTGTGCCGTTCTACTACGACTGGCCTCAAAAATTAAGAAGTTTAAGCGGGCGAAGCCTCGTGCAGCCCGCTAGTCTCTAATAAATAAAAAAGGGTTCAAAAACAAGCCGCTCAGACAGCGACAACGCCCCACGCTCCACCACAAGTGGCGGAGTGAACGATCATCGAGGGCTGTCGGCCGAAGCCGCGCTCGCCTCACGCTCAGGGCGCCGCGCCACGTCTCCTCATCGCGGCTGGCACGATCTCACATGTTATGTGGATCTCGTGAAGAGCTTACTATAGAAATGATCCTATGAAGTAAGGTCTTAATGTTAGACGAAAAATTTTTGATAGTCATTATGCGCGAGAAAATCTTGCCAGCGCGATTCAGAATTCGCTTCAAATTGTACAACGCCATCTATCGGTGGATTTGGTACTAGGTTTACGTGATTCGTTTTTTTTTTCGTTGCTTTGGTTGTTAATTACTTTTAAGGTTTTAGTAACTTTTATATATATAAATACATATTTCAAAATATTAATAACAACATGAACAAATAACATTTCAAAGAAGTAAATACAATGGAATGGAATAATGAATTTCACAAAATTAATAAATTATAAAATCTATCAAGTGTTATTATTTTCATGTAGATTATTCTATACATATTTTATTCACAAAAAAAACAAACCTAAGTAACGTATTATTGTTTTTTTATTATGCGTAACAAAACTACTAAAATTAGCCTCCAATGTTATTTTATACTCAACTATATGTAATATATGTAGTGTAGACATATTACATAATATAATAAAAATATAATTGTCATTTGTTTATGCATGGAAGATATATTAAAAAAAAATGCAGAAGGAGGTTTCAATTAAAACATTGATTTTTTTTTAAATATTGTCTATAGTATTTATTATTATATAAAACACACCACGGACTTGGTAGTCCGACTCCTTTTCTGCTCTTTTGTCCTTTTGTTTTTTTTTGAGATTTTGACTTTTTTAATTTATATTTCAGTATACTCCTTTACACAACAGAAGGATTACAGATTTAATTTGTTTTGGCTAGGTGTATTCCTTATCTTTAGTATAAATTTATAAAAAAAATAAATAAATACTGACATTACAATGGAATCAGATATATTTTTGATACAGTATGGTGAAAGAGTCAAGGCCAACTTGAGTTAAGTTTTCTGAACGCATTGTGCACTCGGAAAGAAAATAACCAAAAGTTAGAAAAAAACCCCAAAATGCCATAGCCATATAGAGATAGTCTCAGGGCAGCCAAAACTTATTGGCCGTAATATACATTCGTATGATTCGTAGCATTTTATGAATTGAGGATACATTAAGAAAAAAGTATATAAATGTTTTTAAAGTGTTATACCACACTTAGGAAAGAAAAATACTTATTTAGAAAACGTATAAAAATTTGAACGTAGCAGGATTTGAACCCGCGCCTCCTTTGGTTTCGAGGGTCTGGTCTGGCCTATCGGGTTTATAAAGACAGTTAAATTTATGTTTTTTTTTTACATTTCTATAAATAAGTTTCCTTTTATAAAAAAAAACTGTCATATTAAAACCTACAATATTTTTAAAAGTATAAAATAAAGTCAGTGTGTTAGTGAAATGCTTTCAACGTACACTATAGATTTGACCACATTCAAATCTAATAAACAGACGATTTATATATCGACGATCCGTAGGTACTACTAACAAGGGTAAGCTTAAAAACGCATAATGCATAGTTTTTTTTTGTTTTTTAAAAATAAATAGTAATAAAACTACACATCCTAGTAGTTCAAAAGAACAAAAAGAATTACGATAAAGTGAAATACTTTACCCAGGGACCATCGGTATGTTTATATTAATAATTAATGTATATTATATTTTTTAGCTTCACTCTGTATCCAGCGCCATGACAGCTTCGTATTACATATAAGTATAGTCAAATAATTGATTGTAAATAAATAAAACTTACTTGGCAGCCGTCTCCTTTGAACTCCGTATGCATTTGGCCAAAGCCTTCACCTCCATGAAGCGGTCCACATTTACCAAATACTTAGCAACGTGTGTGTATATATTCATTGAATCTAACTTGTGTTCCCTGATTATCCTAAAACAAATATAATAAATCTATACATATAATAAAAAATAGTAAGTGATCGCTGTATTGCTGGATAAAATATAAAAAAAATATTTATCGAGGGTATTTATCAATGTAATGAAACTTTGTTTTAACAAAAGTGTTCAAATTTTGATCACTTTTCAGTAAATAAGACGTGCGTGGACGACTGAGCGTTTTAATATTAGATTCTCTATTAGAGGATTTAAAAAAAATAATACATACTTAAAAGCTAAATCAAAGCCGCCTTCTATAGTTTCTCCTGTTGCTAGTACAATGGCGACTAATCTTATTTTATCTGTATTCGATCCAAAGAGGGTTAAAGGTCTCAAGTCACTCTCTTCTCTCCTATTTTGAAGTGGAATTATATCTTGGACTAGTTGCTCTGTTAATCTCCCGCTCGCTTCACAAGCTGCCAAATATTTAGCTAATTCCATTTGTCTAGAAATTGTTGTCATGAGATTGTCTATTGTAGATTTATCCAAATTAAATTGTATCGATCTGGGGTCATTTACTTCTGAAAAATAGATTTATTACTAATGTTAGATGACTGAATATTTTAATTCAATATTTATTAAGTAATAAATAGATATACATGTATTGAAATTTTATATTGAGGCCAGATGTGGCGCAGCAGCACGAAGTGCGACTGTAAAATCGACTGGTTTTGAGTCCGATACGCAGTCGAAGATATGAAATATTTCTTTAAATTAATATTTCCATTTTTTCGCTCTAGTGTCGAAGCTAAGCATGGCGTTGAGCTCTGCCATTCAACACGCAATGCCTCTAGAATTCGGCAGAAAGTGGGGAATGGAGTGTTTTAATAACACTAGGTTCCCTCTGCCCAACCTGCTGTGTGCGGGATACAGCGTGAAGCTGATTTGATTTTAATTTATTTTTATGACGGGTTGTACAAATGCTACAATTATTATTTTTTTGTGTATTATTTTAATAATGTTAAAAAAAAAGTTAAAAGTTTAATTTTTAAATCAAGTTTTTTAAAATTTCACATTATAGTTTACTATGGTATTACTATAGTATGGTACGGTATGGTATACTGACTGCTGGCGGCGGGCGCGCAGGGCACGCAGGCGGCGAGGTGGTGCGCGGCGGCGGCGAGGCGCGGGCGGCGCGCGTGCAGGGCGGCGGCGCGCGGGGGGGCGGGCAGCGCGCCTGTATATAGCAGGGTAGGCAGAGAGAGCACAGTGTACTGACTGCTGGCGGCGGGCGCGCAGGGCACGCAGGCGGCGAGGTGGTGCGCGGCGGCGGCGAGGCGCGGGCGGCGCGCG
>JAATLQ010034245.1:0-11270 GCA_013421005.1 Heliconius erato x Heliconius himera
TATATATATATATATATATATATATATATATATATATATATATATATATATATATGTATAGACCTGAGTAGGTTATATATATGGTTATAATTTCAACTCGTTATCTCCAAAAGTTCCTGAGATAAAAGCTCTTGACAGGGAGACAAATTGACGGGCGGACAGACGGGCGTTCCTTTTTTCCTTAAAAGGTACGAAGCCTTAAAAATAGAAATTTAAAGAATGTTGTTTGACAAAATTATAAATAGCAGTTCGATTGATTTAGCTGAAACTTTTTATTTCAATATATATAGGTATAGAGATTGTTTTTTGTTTTAAATTATATTATTATTAGAAAACGAAATTATTACAGATTAGTCAATTAATGATTATCTAGTACTAAATATACGCTATTAATCCGGTGAAATAGTTTAATTTAAAATGTGTAATAATTACGATAACCAACGATTTGATTACATCAATATTAAATATTTTTTGGCATCTAAGAGTTTATTTATTTTATTACCTAATAATTTTTATACATCCTTAGATACGTAAAATAATATTTAGAAACAATCGTAACTATCCGATTCCAAATGCAATGGTTTCGATTTGATTACCACTCGAGGCATGAATTATTTTAATTTCTCGTTCTGATTGAGAAAGACCTAGGTTCACTTACCACGCAAGTTCTCGTATTCGGGTGGAAAAAAAGGAATGGAGACTCAATATTAAGTTGCCTCTGGCTACCCTGCTATAAGTCGAACAAAACATGAAGCCCATAAAAGAACTTACTATATAATTTCAATATTAAATATTATACAAGTACTATTTTTAATTACAGTGAATGTAAAATATTTTTCAAATAAATCTGATATAATTTATTTACTGAAAATTCTGTTTGTTTAGTAGAATAATATACCTAATATTATTCAATGCTATGAGTACATAATAATTAGGAATCCTTGTTTGATAACAAAACAATGTAATATGGTCAGTCGTGACTCAGTGACACGTAGTGTGACTGTAAAATCGACTAGTTGTAGGTTCGACCCCTACTCGAGGAAATGAATTATTTAGTAATTTTTTTTTTTTTTATGGAAAAGACAAGGCAAACGAGCGTGCGGGTCACCTGATGGTAAGTGATCACCGCCGCCCACGACCCCGTGCAACACCAGAGGTGCTACAGGTGCGTTGCCTGCCTGTAAGGTGGGTTGGGCACCGGAGCCCGGCATTACCTGATGCGAAACGCAGTGGCATAAAGCCACTACTTCACGCCGGTTTTAAATGCCGGGGGTGGTAATGATCCGGTCGAGTCTGCCTATGCGTGTTGCCATTGCTGGCGACGTGACTCTACCACACGTACTTTAGTCGCCTCTTACGACACCACCAGTACCAGGATGAACCTATTCTAGGCCGGGATCACACGGCACAAATATATTTTCATTTCTTCGCTATGGTGTCGAGATTAAACGTGGCGTTGATAACATTAGGTTTTCTCTGCCTATCTTGCTGGCTGCGGGATAAAGCGTGAGTTTTCCACTCAAGGAAATTAAATATTTATTTAATAAAATTATTAAAAAAATAAATAAATAATATATATTCATTATTTATTTTTCTTATAATTTTATTTATTTATTTACTTTAAGTATAATATAAAATTTAATAATAATATATTCTCTAACTAACTCAGCAGAAAGTGGGGAACGGAATGTCTTAACATTAGGTTCCCTCTGCCTACCCTGCCGTGTGCGGGATACAGCGTGAAGCTGATTAATGATTTATATTCTCTAACCTGCTGGCTCACAATGGGCATAAGTTTATGCAAGCAAGGGGAAGTAGTAGCGGACTGGGTGGCATAAAGGCTTCAAAATAATATGAGGTCATAGTGTACGAGGACAGAGTTGAAGACCTTGGTTGCTTAAGCCTGCACACTCCAGCACCCAAGCAGACCATACACAAATAATTCTTTTAAGTACTAAGCAAGGCTAAGGACGCCTACAACGAATAACTGCAGAAGACAAAGTACAAAATCCAGAGAAAAACATTCACCTGGCACTAACGATAGCGGCCAGACCATCGCGGGAAGCATGAAAGGCACTTATATGGCAGCATACTGCGCAGCATCTGGCTTTGTCGTAATTAAAGAAGAGGAGATCAGAAGAACACGACACCTCAAGTTCAGCATGCCTGCCAATGATCCCATGGTGGTTACTGCTAAATGTACCCGGATCATGCTGGAGGAAAATATGTTGGAGAAGGCTTTATGTCTTAATAGCACTCTGGAATCTACTACGTTGTATACGTGGAAGGTTCCCAAGATAGTGTGGGTCAACGGTGTATCCCGGTGTGGTAAGACAGCATGGATAGTGGAAAAAATTGATTTATCTAGGGATACAGTCACACCGACGCCGGAGGCAGCCAACGAACTTCGAAGTATTACTCCATTACCACGTAGAGTAAAGACAATTGACGAGTATCCCCTACCGAAGACAAGTGATTTAAAACGGTTAGAGATGCTCAATTAAATGCTTAAATAATGTAACGACGAAACTAGGGAAGGTTTCTAACAGTGCAAGAATAGAAAAAATAATGAATGAATGAATTTAAGAAAAGCCATTGCTCTAACTCCATCCTCTCTGCACGCACTGTTATCATAATGACGGACGCATTCCAAACATACGTCGGAGCCGTGCTACAGCAAAAATTAAATAACGAATGGAAATCTATTGCTTCTTTCTTCAAAGCTCTATCTGAAGCTCAGTTTCACTCTTTGGAGACAGCTATCCAAATACAAATTGAACAACCGAGCTGACATGGCGTAACCTGAGTTATCTCTGTAAAGAGACTTTACGGAGCAAGACTCTGGTCACATTGTACCGGGGTAGTATCTCCCATAGTTTCGCTCTTACAACTCTGCCAAACGCCTTTTCCAAGTCTACAAAAGCACAGAAAACTTTTTGGTTAACGGCCAAATTTTTTCCGTGATCATGCGGAGAGAAAAGATCTGATCCATACATTCTCTTCCAGGTCTAAAGCCTCCTTGGACCTCCCACAACAGTCTTTCAGATCTCTCTTGCATTCTTCTCGCAAATATTTTAGCATTAACTTTACTACTCAAGCTAATCAAACTGATAGCCATATATATGGTTTGCGCAGTCTAACCGTGAACCTTTGACTTTATACAAAGGCACGATGGCCGCACCTCACCAATCATCTGGGTCCTCCACTGATTTCCAGTATAAATTACACAAAAACCAGAACAAGTCCAAGACGCGTGGCCCACCATGTTTTATCATCTCGGCAGAAACTCTATCTGCTCCCGCTGCCTTACCACATTTCAGACTTCGTATGTTCGCATGACGGGCAAAGTAAGTGATGGCGATCAGGGTGATACGGTGGTACAGGACCAGCTCTGGTTATGCGGCGTGTATGCTTGCGGGAGACGTGGGACCAGGACAGGATTGCGCTGGCGTCGGCCTATTTCCGGCGCAGAGGCTTTGCGTCCGGGACCTCGATAAAGTCAGCACTACATGAGGAGGAGCGTGATACCGCATTGGAAGTGTGGGAGTCAAAGTTGGCAACGCCACTTGCCGGCGCGGAATACAATCGAGGCACCTTATGCAGATTTCCACCAGTGGTTAGCAAGTAGACATAGCGTTCTAATTTTCCGCAGACAAAGTGATACTGTAAGGGTTCCGTTTTTACCTTTACCGTACGGTATCCTAAAAATAAGTCAATTTCCTCACTGAAATATAAACTAATTCAAAATTATAATATTAAAAAAAATACTAAATAAACTTAATTATGTTCTTTATCGCAAACTAATTTTATATTCCTCATAGAATGATACTCAGTAATAACGATACCCTTATAATTTCAGAAGCAAATAAGCCGTATTACATTGTAAAATAATTTAAAATTAGGTATAAATATCAATTTCTATTTGTTTATTGTTGTTAGAAATAAATAGTCACTAAGCCACTACGAGTATAACAATACATACTACTGATACGTAGACTAATGTGAGACTTCTTTCTACCTATTATATTTGTAAGGCATTAGTAATATTCCTACACTAGTAATATTATATTAGACCATTAGATACTTTTTGAGGCCAGTCGTGGCGCAGCAGCACTAAGTGTGACTGTAAATCACACGAAATCTGACTGAGTGAAATCTGATCTGAGTGTGACTGTAATCTGTGTGGTTGTGAGTCCCCACTCGAGGAGATGAAATATTTACTTAAATTTATATTTCCATTTCTTCGCTCTGGTGTCAAGGCAAAGCGCGGCGTTGAGTTCTGCCACTCAACACGCAATGCCTCCAGAATTCGGCAGAAAGTGGGGAACGGAGTGTCTTAACACTAGGTTCCCTCTGCCTACCCTGCTGTGTGCGGGATACAGCGTGAAGCTGATAAAAAAATATACTTTTTGCGTACACTGTGAAACATTTAGTTTTCTTTCAGTCTTCTACAATACCTAGTTCTTATTGTGCATTGTTTGTCAGTTACTCAGTGACGGAAGTGTCTTACATACTCTATACAATGAGATTTTATTATATAAATTATTATTATTTTCTTCACGCATCTCATTTTATTTAACAAGGTAGGCAGACCTCCTTCATATAAAATTTCTTCTTAAAAACTTCTCCTTTTTGTAGGTTTGATATCTCAAAAGGTAAAAACGAAACCCTTATACTATCACTTTGTTGTCCGTGTGTCTGCCTATCAAAACTATTTATCTGTATTCCTCATGGTCCTACTTAGTAATACAACTTGGCATGAAGTGAGAACTTACAATACCAATATTGAATACTTTTAAAACAACAAATAAAAACGGAAAAAATCCGATAAATAAATATTTATAGGTATTATTACATAGTAAAAACCATTATTTTATATTTGTATTATATTTCATATAAAAAAATGCGTGCATTTGCGCGCAAACTTTAATTTGTTAACTTTTATAAATTGTACTACCCATTGACCTGTCCTGAGATTGATATAGAAGAAGAAGATGAATTATTTTTATTTTCTCGTTTTGGTATAAGACAACATGACGGAAAGTGGGTCTTAGCATTAAGTCTCTAGGTCTCCTCTGTCTACTTATAACTTTTTACTTTTTCGAATTGCTTCTTTATTATTGTATTTTTATTTCTTTCTATGTAAGAAATCCATTTCTTACTACGCCAAATTTAATAGCTGTAGTAGATCCACAAGAAGTAACCAATAGGTTTTTATTAGGCGGCAAATTTCATACAAAATTCAGCAAAACCGACGCATTGATGCCCGTTTCTTTTGATTATGATGACTTAGAAGCATGACTTTTTCTGTACTTCTAGAGATCATTGACTTGAATATTTGATATTAATTTCAGCTTGATAAAAATAATCTTGTTCCTCTTCTTAGCATTAACCAGGTACAATGACGAGGCATACATTCAAAGGCTTTCTGCAGGTCTAAAAAGGCCACAAACAGCTTTCCTTCCTTGTATGCGTGCATCAAAGTTCTAAGGAGACAAATAGCGTCCATAGTACCCGACTCTGCCTGAAATCCACATTGAAACTGAGACAGTACACTTTCGGCGGACCCTGATGTCGACCGTATACTAGAAGAGCCTTATATTTAATTACGCATATACTATTATAATTTATTCTTTTACAATATGAATCTAGCTCTGTCACAAATTCACGTGGTGATATTTGCGATTCAGAGCTTAGATTTTAAATATGAATAATTCTTTTACTTCTTTCATAGCACAATAATTTATTTTCTTCACATATATAGTCTTAATCATCTTAATTGCAGTACCATTTTTTCTTCTCTTAATCGTTATTCAGCTGAATCTATCGGTTTCATATTACGCTCTTATCATAACATTAATTGTTCTTTAATGCATCTCTTTCAATTCTTTCGATGATAGACATATTCGAGATGGCGTCTTGCATAACGTCTGCAGCCACATTTTTCGAACCTTTAACATTACACAACAAAATTGTAATCTTCTAAAGCAATCCTAAATTTAATAAGCCTACTAGATGGACCTTTACATTAAAGAGAAATACTAAAGGCTTGTGATCAGTTCGAAATATAAAACGACCTTCGTATAAATATGGACGAAAATGTTAAATAGCCTATACTATAGCTGATAGCTCCTTTTCAATAATTCTACTGGCAAAAGCTATCTGGTCTTCCGTTATTATTTAACAAAATTGTTCCTATAGCACTATTCGACGCATCAATTTGGACTATGAACTGATTTTTTTCTGTAAAATCTGGGTATTATAATATTCGCTGTGAAATTATGTGTTCTTTAAGAATTTCAAATGCTTTTTGACAATTTTCATTCCAATTGAATGCCACATTTTTTCTATTGGTAAAAGCTAAAAATTTCTTTACTTCATCGATATTTTTGGGACGTGAATTTTTTTTTATTATATTTATCTTTTCAGGACAAGGCGAAATATCTTCACTACATATTACATGACCTAAATAAACTATTTAAAAAAATCACATTCCATAGAGTTTAATTTCAATTTATATTACTTAGTCTCTCGAAAACGCTTATTAGATTGTTATTAAGAGTTTATTTTATCTAAATTTACATTGCAAAGGATATTTATCATCTTCGATACAGTTTTGAATTTACGATAATCAATTACCAATCTCATAATTTTTTCTCCAGATTTATTACCTTTTTTAGGTAAAAGTAACACTGAACTAAACCAATCCGTTTACTAGGTTCTATTATTTTATCTTTTCACATTCTATCTATTTGCTGTTGCATTTCTGGTTCCTTTGTATAAGGACTCCAGCCAGCACGCACGTCGCACACGCACGGAGATGGCCCGATACCCTCGTATCGCCCGGATGGCCATCACCCTCGTTACGCCGAATTAGGGCGTCCGCCTATACGGAATCACCATGAAGTGATATCGCCCTGACCACTCCCAACGGTGTACAGCCGACGGCTCGGCCCATCCATGTTGGGCAAAAGGCGCGCCAAGGCCGCCGTCTTCTTCAACAGTTTCGGGGCCAAAGATGTAAGTGGCCCCGAAAACTCCACCCACCGTCCAGAACTTGTCCGAGGTATTTCATGCTTCTCGTGACGTCAATTTTGACGCCACCGATGATGATGTGTTATTTCCTTTCTCTTTGTATTTATTTAAAATTAATGAAATTGGATTAATTGCCAGACAAAACAACAACGGTGAGTCCCTTTGTAATATGTCCTGCTAAATATGAATCGGTTCAGTGGGTAATGATTCGTTAATTCCTTGGGCTGTCATAACAACTTTCCATATAGACATAACAATATTAAGAAAGGCGTAGATCATGGGTAGTCATTTATAAATATCTAGGACTTTCAGAAGCCGCCAGACACTCTATCAAATGCCTTCTGATAATCTATTATTTATGCTTAAACAATATCGACTTCCAAAATTCTTTAACTTTGTTTTTACTGGACAATTTCATATCATAAGTGGCACTATACTTTCCTTAGCTTCTATATAACCTATGCTCATTTTCATTAAATAATTTATTTTCATCTTTTCTATTATTATTGGTAGAGTAAAAATGTATGAATTTTACTCTACCAGGAAGTGATTTGACCTTTTGCTTTAGAGTCTTTACTATGTTGCTTCGATTATTTTCATTTTTATATTGTATTTACAGTATAGTTTTGTTCTTATATTGATCATTCTACTTATATTTACGCTTCCACTTATTTCTATACTCCTAACTCTTTCCTATATTTTTCAGTTTTATATTTGATTCTTTTCTTGTAAGGTGGAACTAACATTTTATTAGTTGGTGGAACTAGTATTTTTAAATTTGAAAGGTGTTTGCTTATTATTAATTATTAACGTTTTGACAGTAGCATATATAATATTTTTTCATTCCCTAAATGATTCCATAGTAACTAGGAGATTTGGTAAATAACTATTTACATAGACCATCTATGTATATATCTATATATTTTTGTAAAAAACTTTCTACTTTCTATTGAAATCTTCATATTTTCAGCCAATACTTGGAGAAAGTTATTAGCCTTTAGGCACATAGGGACTCGGATACATCAATAAATTATTTACATTATTTAAAGATAGAAACGCTTCTTATGGCAATATCTCTGGATCTCTGTCTCTTTTTTCTTTTAAATCTTCAGCAACTGCTGAATTGCTGGTAAGTCCATCAGTTATCTCCTTGCTCCAGCAATAACTGCATATTCGTACGAATTTCGTGTTGAGTGTTTATGTGTAAGTTAGGTTGGGTGTTGTTGTTTGATTCGTCTATTATTAAATTTAGTTCTGTCATGTCTCCCGTTAGGTCTGTGTTTTTTATCCCTTCCCTTCCCTTTACCCTTCTTTCAGCTGCATCTTTTATACGGTTCAGAAGTTCTTGAAACATGATATTTTGTTTCATTATTCTGCGTGCCTGGGTTGAAAGCATATTGCCATTATCAATGAATTTATGAATCTTTGGATTAGAAGCGTTTCTATCTTTAAATAATGTAATAATTTATTGATGTAGCCGAGTCCCTAAGTGCCTTATAAAATCAATACATTAATTTCCTCTACTCCTCTTTCGATCATTTTCTCCTTTTATCGCCTCTAAGTTATCTCTCCCCAGATAAGCCGTTTTATTAAACGTTGCTTGTTAGAGATTGCTTGAAGCAAGGGACCGCCTTTGTATACATGTTTTAATTGATTTGTTTTCTGTGCTATTTATATAATTTTTTCTTATCTTTTCATATAAGCCCAATGTTCCGTTTGAAGCTGGAAAAATAATAACCTACTTACCTCATGTAAAAACTTATAAACACTAAAGATTTTTGTATACAAATAAATGAAGATTGAAAAAAAAATACAAATGAATGTTTAAATATTTGTTTCAGGCATAAACAATATGGATGAAGACGTGTGTTATGTAAATGGTCAATTCGCACAGCTGCTGCTAGTTTGTAGGGTAGTCGGTGCCGCCCCCGTACATCTTGTTCGCGTCAACCGCGGCTACATGGTTACAATATCACGAAATTATGCCATTTGCAGCACTATTTTCATCAGCTTAATTTGTAAATATGTGTTTTAAATACTAGCAACCAAACAGCTTCGCCTGCATAAAGTTATTGTTTATATTATAGCAAGATTATGTAAAATTACCTCCAAAACTCATGGTTTTGCCTCTTGCCAAGAGTATGCAATTAATTAACCAGTTTCCTTGCAGTCGGAGCAAGGGTTGTTATCGACGGTGTATGCTCGGAAACTAAGCCCATTAATGCTGGAGTACCTCAAGCTCCAGTGCTATCCCTCACACTGTTCATTTTGCATATCAATGACGTGTTATATTCCTGAAGTATAAAGATGAAGCGTGAAAAGGCAGCTATAAATAGTTATTCACTATGATGCGGATGACCGCACGGGCTATGCATTTTTATACTGGCCTGGCTAATATTTCTCTTGCTGAAGGGGAATAAAGCAGAATACAACTTGAGTCTCAGATTAAATCCTCCTTGAAGCAGGTCTCAGAGTGAAGTGGATATAAGCTCGTCGAATTTAATCCTTCAAAAACACAAGTTACGCGCTTACCGCAAAAAAAAACCTTTCATTGGGGTGCCAAAATTCCGGGGCATTACTCTTTATACTTATAGTAGTATTGGGATTCTTGAGATCGACATTTCCAATGAAGTCCAATTTAAGGATAATTTGGAGATCAAAGCCAAAATGGTTTTAGAAAAGCTCAGGATACTGAACAGGATGAGTCTGTATTTCACATTAGAATATCGGCTTATGCTTTGTGAGACTCAACTTCTTTTTCCTGTGGATTACTGTTCCCACTGACTACGATTACTTGACTCCATTCAACAACAGCCCATTCAAATTGTCGATGATCCCAAATTTTTGACGTCAAACGTGCACACAAGATCACCCACGGACGTGTAAACTATGGAACGATACTCCTCCTAAGGTGTTTTCTGAGTGTAATGATTTGGAAGTTTTCGAGATTAGATTTTGGGAGCGTCGTGTATTCTGGCCCTTTCACCCTCAAGACCATTAACGCATCTCCTCAGGTTGTAGATATCCATTGGCACAGATTCTGCTTACCATCATATGGTCTTTCGGTTCGGTTGCCGCATTTTGCAATAAAAAATAAATCCATTCACTAGTTTTTTGCGTGAAAGTGGTACAAGCATCCATCCTCGAACTTTTAGATGTTTAATATAATTATTATTTAAAAGTTGAGGCCAGTCGTGGCGCAGTGGCACGAGGTGTGACTGTAAAACCGACTGGTTGTGGGTTCGATCCCCACTCGAGGAGATGAAATATTTACTTAAATTTATATTTCCATTTTTTCGCTCTGGTGTCGAGGTTAAGCGCGGCGTTGAGTTCTGCCACTCAACACGCAATGCCTCCAGAATTCGGCAGAAAGTGGGGAACGGAGTGTCTTAACACTAGGCTCCTTCTGCCTACCCTGCTGTGTGCGGGATACAGTGTGAAGCTCATTTAATTATTTAAAAGTAGAGTAAGTAACATAACAGTAAGATTGCTTAAAATTAAATACATATATCATAAATACATGTAGGTACAAGAAATTAAGCATATATAACATATTTAACATTGAAACTATAGATTCATTTGTATGAAATCAAACTAATACCAAGTTTGGAAACACATTGGTTTTTATCTATTTGGCCATAATCTGAAATCTTGAAACGAAAGAAGATTTCTTATTTTTACAAGGAATTCATATATACATATATACATATAAATAATGTGTTTATCTAAATAACAAATAATTAACAAATAAAAGATTTTTTTTATTTATCTGTCAACATACTTTTCAATGGAAGATAGAGGTGCTTATTGAAGAAGATAAAGGCTTCTCCTTATTCGAGAACTCCAGCAGAATTGATACAAAATGACAAACGTTCCCGTGGGCGAAGCTGTGAGCGGGTCGCTAGTTTCTTTAAAAAAAAATCTTGATATAAAGTTTTGCATAAGTTTTTTTTGTCTTCAGCTGCTTTTCTCGTGATTGTACAAATTTTATACATTAATTTCGTAAATAATGAACAAGAGACATCCATTTTGTCATTTACATATACAGTATCCGTTTTTTGGAACATATTTACTCGAAATTTTCCTGTATTAATAATAATTAACAATGGTCGAAAACGATTTAGCCGTATTATCAAATATCTGAGAAAAATAAACGAGGTATGTAATATGAGTATATTTGTTTATAATGTTGTTTCATTGACCAACGATAGAACAGAGTAATTTTTGAAGAGATA
>JAATLQ010034245.1:11370-21740 GCA_013421005.1 Heliconius erato x Heliconius himera
TGCAAAACCGACTGGTTCTGGGTTCGATTCCCACTCGAGGAGATGAAATATTTACTTAAATTTATATTTCCATTTCTTCGCTCTGGTGTCGAGGTTAAGCGCGGCGTTGAGTTCTGCCCCTCAACACGCAATGCCTCCAGAATTCGGCAGAAAGTGGGGAACGGAGTGTCTTAACACTAGGTTCCCTCTGCCTACCCTGCTGTGTGCGGGATACAGCGTGAAGCTATTTTTTTTTTTTTATACAAGATGATAATGTAATTTATATCCCTTATACCTAATGTACTCGCTTTTATCTGCGGATTGGACCACATGGAAATGAATAATAGTTGTATATGTCACATGACATATTCTAAGAGCCTGAGGTAACTTTGGCCAGAAATGCAAAGTCGTCAGTTCTGCACATTTTGTGGCCGAAATTTGAAAAAATGCGGTGTTGGCATATAATGGACATATGGGTATTATTTGAAGTTGCGTCAGGATCGATAGATTAGTGCGTTTCGCAGTCTAGGGTATTCTTAACATACATTTCCAGCACCACATGGAATGCATCAATTCTATGTCTTTCTCGTGCCAGGATATTCAAGGAATCTACTCCACACAGAAATATATAGAATACCAGAGCTCGTATCAAGCTTATTTTAGTTTTCATAACAATCCTTAGACAACATGTTTAGACGAATCATAGTGTATCTTGTCATCCCAATTCGCTTTTTATCTTGGGTACACAGATACCATCGCTACAGATTTAAAAGTCCAGGCATACATACCGGCCAATGATATAGTATAGTATAGATATAGCACAGCATACCATAGATAATGTGGAAGTAGTAGTAGGAAGTGAGTTAAACAGTATAAGAGATTCGTAATGTTGAAATTCAAACAATGTATAACATTTTAATATGTGTATTTCTATAATTATGTAGATAAATACGGCCTTGGATAGTGAGTACATCGCTATAAAACTGAAAAGGGCTGCTGTCATCTTCTGGTTAATATCAACATTGATCTCGCTTGTTTTATTTATGACAATTATATATTATAAAGAAACGACTATAGTTTTCAATAAATGTAAGTTTACTTGTTATATATTATAATTATAACTGTGATATGAGTCGAGGCACAAGCATGCGACTGTAAAGGCGACAAGTTTTGGTTTCGATTCCCACTCGAAATATTTAATATTTTCATTTCTTTGCTCTGATTACCAGCAACTCAACACACATTGCTGCTAGAATTTGGTAAAATTGGGGAATTGGGCGTCTTAATGGGAATGGAGTATCTTAACCTTGTTATTTGCAGTTACAGCGTCAAGTTAAAAAGTTGATCTCTTTGTAAATTTAAGGTTTGTGACTTTGAATTACAAAGTATTTCTTCAGCAATATTTTGTAAGGGTAATCCCACGTAAATATGTTACATACACTTTTATGTTAGTTATGTTTCTTTCAGATTTCATGAAATTTAGGTTTCTATTACATTATTTCAATATAACTTTCATGTTTATAATGGAATTGCAATACATATACGTATTATGTCTTATAAAATCGACGATCAATACATTTAACAGACGACTTAAATACTCTTTTACTGAGGGTAAGTATCAAAATCTTTCTACAAATGGTAATTACTACCTGGGCAACTTTTATAGTAATATTTATTTTTGACCGACTTCAAAAAAAGGAGATTATCTATTCAAAATCGGCTTAACGCTGTATTCCGCACACAGCAGGGTAGGCATAGGGAAAGTAGTGTTAAGGCACTCCGTTCTCCATTTTCCGGCGAATTTTGGAGGCATTACGTGTTGAGTGGTGGAACTCAAAGCCGCTCTTTACCTCCACACCAGAGCGAAGAAATGGGAATATAAATTAAATAAATATTTCATTTCCTCGAGTGGGGTCGCGTCGCATTTATAGTCACAATTTGTAACCCAGCGCCACGACCGGCCTCAAATTCCCTATTCATCGAATTGTTCATCGATAAAGAATCTATTCCGTTTTTATATACCTACCGTTTTACGACCTATCCGTACCTCAATATGTAAAAGGCTATTTATCTCGAGGTAGTGGGAGGTATTAAGGTGAAATTAATATTGAACCATCTATGGTTTCTTGAACTATAGTAAAAATCAGGCAATATAATCAAAAGATACGAGCATAAATGAATCATCAATTTTATTACATTTTTTTATGAAATATGCCACGTAATCGAAATCTTTAGAATACTTCCCGTGGATCAAGAGCTATAAAATTTGTCACGAAGTGACAATTTACAAAACAAAGAAACGATTATTAGATTCGTTTCATGATTTTTCATCCGAAAATAAAAAAAATATAGTAAAATTATTTTATAAATTGTACTTCCTGTAAACCTACAATCCTGATGTACGGCAGCCTCAGTTGGGGTGTCGAACTCGCAGTTCTATACTTTACACTATACTTTGTAGTAAATACTAGATACTAGAGCAAGAAGTAATGGAGCGTGCGTCTTGTACTAGAGCTGGTTTATTACTATCACTGACTCAACATAGACGATGGCCGTTACACACATACCTACATACATCACACTTTGTATATACTTTGTATACACCGATTCCTTAAAGACTTTTGATCCGTTCGCGTTATTCATTTAGTACTTAGTATGTACCACTTATACCTATCACTTTATGAATTGACACATTCAGGCTAGATCTCCAAAATCGATTCTGTGGACTTCAGAAACATGAAACAGCCACAGACGAGGAGTGTAACCACATCATGGTTGCCTATAATAAAATCTATTGCAGTACGCGCAAAGAATGAAGAATTTTGTACAGACGGTCTTGCTGAACAAGCGCAACTCGCTGCTAATAGTGGAAATCTAAGGAACCCGTATACCACAAGAAAACTTTAGCTTTTATACAGCTATTTACACATGTATTTGTATTTCGTCAACCATCATTTAATTGTTTTTTTCTTGCATTTGCGTCACTCCGTTTAAAAAATTAAAAATTTGAAATATCGCGTTATTTACGAGTACGAATTTCACCGTGGCACCAGTACTGCGGAAACAGCTCGAAGGGTTTATGATGTATAAGAAAGAAAAGCAAAAGAAAAGCAAGTTCGTTTTTGGTTCCAACTATTTCGTTCTACAAATTTTGGACTTGCAGAACAAACCCCGTAGACGGCTAGAGTCACAGATAGAGATAATGAAGAATTGATGGCTATTGTGGAGACGGATCCATTGCTAGCAACGTCCGAGTTAGCTACAGGTTGCAATGTTAGTAATAAACTGTTTTAATCCACTTGAAGTAAATTGGGAAGATTAAAAAGCTTGAAAGGTGATTACTTCACAAATTGAGTAAAGTAAACCGCCAAACGCGCCGAATTATTTATTAGAGGAAATAATTCAAATAGAATAGATAAAAGTATGAAAGAGATAAAAAAGAAAGAGTATAAGGTGCAAAAGCACCAAACGAAAATTAATCCGTGATAAAGATGAAGCGTGAAAAGGCAGCTATAAATAGTTCTTCTATTAATGTGGAGATACAGGATATCAAAGAATGTATTAAACAAAATTATCCAGAAAAGTAAGGCAATTACGTTTAAAATAAAAGCTTTGTCAGCTGTATCTGATGGACCCTTCGCAGCCGAGTTCTTCAGAGTGCTTTTTACTTACGGGATGAGGAGTTACGTATCCAAAACGATACGTTTTTACGACCGTTAAGTGTAGTGCTAAGTGAAGTGGGTACATAAATAAGGTATAATGATTTCTGCGCCCAATCTTATGAATTGTAATTAAGTTAGTTGTGATTAGTCATTGTATTGAAATAAGGTATTTTTAACATTTTCTTCTGGTCGTCTCACTTAAATCATGCCTAAACAAAAACTGCGAATCGAATACAACCTCCTTTGATTTTTTGGTCGGTTTAAAAAATAAATATGAACTTTTATTTTTGATTTCGTGACTTCTTTTCAAGATGAATTATTAGGCCAGCAAACTTAAGTTATAATTTCTAACACATGATGTTTATATTTCAGCCCCACCCAGTTTCCGTTCAATAGCGGCTGTACGAGCAAATACAATTCACCTTTTCCGTGTTTATGTATCGCTGTGCGATTTGATCGCAGATTTCAATAACGATGAAGGAGCAATTATTCTTTCTTTCATATTGATTCACATTTCCAACATCATCACCAGTAGAATCCAATCATATTTAACAAATTATGGTAAACATAATAAACAGAATTTATAGGTTATATTACATTGACTTTTAATAACTCAATAATCAGTGTCTGACGGAATTCGATGCTCACTTAAAGTATTAAATTATTGACTTTTACCCGCTCTGGTAAGAATCAAAGATATTAAGCAAGATAAAGTACAGTGTTCCACCATTCAACGTGCAATGTTTCAGAAATCAGAAAACCGAGTGACCTAACATTAGATTGACTCTAAATCTACTGATATAATATAAAGTTGAGTGGAGCTGAAAAAATATAATATAAATATATGAGTGTGGATGAAGCCGCCTAATTTATAGACATTGCGAACCAGTGTGGTAAATTTAAAACATTTTTACTATAATCATTTCCTTGAATAGAGATCAAACCCATAGCGATAACGATTACAACACAGAGGCATCACTTGCCATCGAACCTAATACCAATGTATCAGAGTGAAAGATAGTATCTATTTTAAAAGAACTAAATCAGGTGCAAATGTTTTATTTTTATTCAGTTATAGATCCCACGGAGATAATCTTTTGGATAGAACTATTGATTTTCGTCTACAAATGTATGCGATTTATCGTCTTTGTGGAAGCTTGTCATCGTGTTAACGTAGAGGTGAGAAATGATGTTCTAAAAAGTTCTAAAACGTATCGTCAAAATTTCAAGTAAATATTTATTATTAATAGATAGATTATTGTATTTTATAGTAAAAAGATAAGGATTTAGATTATTAATTATAATAAATAGCATTTCTTCCCTACTGTCTATCTTTCTAGTCATGGTGCAAGGGCAAAATAGTGTGACTGTAAACGGGACAGTGTGTGGGTTCGATCCCCACCCGACATAATGAAAAATTAAGAACAAGGCAAAGCGCGGCGTTGAGTTCCTCCACTCTATATGCAATGCCTTCAGAATTCATCGGAAAGTAAATTCAAATTCAAATAATTTTATTCAAAATAAGAAGTTACATGCTTCATTTTTTGAACGTCAAATAATTTACCACCAGTTCACTAAAGTTATTGCCCCAGACCTGAGAAGAACCGGCGCAAAAAACTCAGCGGGACCTATTTTTTTTTAAATAAATTAATACAAATACATATTTAAATATCTGTGACAATGATACTTTTGAAACAGACTGGAGCGAGCATTTAATTCCCAAGGCGTGTTATCATTTACAAAATCATTAATTTGGTAATAACCTTTAACACACAAACGTCTTTTCACATTTTTTTTAAATCGTGATATAGAAAATTCTCTGACGTAGTAAGGAAAGGAAGTGTCTTAAGGGAAACAGAGTGCCTTAACAATAGGTCGCCAGGTTCTTTTTGCTTACCCTGCTATGTGCGGGATACAGCGTGAAGCTAAAAAAGTATATAATTTTTGTATAACAAGATATTCTACAACATAGGATACACGGCAATTAATGAGTGAACTGTCAGCCACTGTGCGAGGTGCGCACGCGCATTTACAGTGCTTTGAGATGAACATGTTACTCCACGATCCTGTCATTGCTCCGCTCGGCTTCTATAAAATTACTAGGACTTTTATTTCCATGGTTTGTTATGTTTTGTATACTTTTTAGATTCACGTGTCCTTTTTATAGATTCACATGTCAGCCACCCGTGTTCATCTATCTCACTCTCCCTCTCTCTCTCTCAAATCAATCACTTAAAAAATCAATGCACCATCAAGTCCAAATGCACTGAATCAAATTAGCAATGTAATGATGTTATGATCGACTGCTTTAAAATGTTACTTCTTGTTTAGATCCGTTGACAATATTATGATATTTGAGCACGTTTCTTTTTTCCCATGATTACAAGAAAATATGTTCAGCCGTTTGAAGATTATCATTTATTTTCTAGTTGCTTGTTTGTGGGGGATTTATTGTATGTTGTCCTGCCATTTAACACGCAATGCCTCCAGAATTCGGCAGAAAGTGGGGAATGGAGTGTCTTGACACTAGGTACCCTCTGCCTACTCTACTGTATGCGGGAAACAGCGTGAAGCTGCTATTATTAGAGGCCGTCATAGTGCAGTGGGACAGAATACGACTGTAAACGTGATGGTCGTGGATTCGATTCCAATTTCTACAAATTGTTTTAATAAGACAAAGCGCGACATTGAATTTCGTCACTTATCATGAGCGAAGTTACTTGACATTAGGTTACCTTGCCTACCTATGTTGAAGATAAAATATGAAGATGAGATGGATTAAAATAACTATTACTATTGACAAAATAAGTTATATTTAAGTTCACATATATTTTGTTGTTTCAGGTTTTAGGTGGCATTGCGACTCTCGGTACATTTCTCATTCTAGTCCACGACAAAGTTCAATGAATTGATTTCAAGAGTAGTATTACACAATTTATCTTTATTCAAATAAATACCAGTTTCCATGAGGCCAGTCGTGGTGCAGTGGCACAAAGTGTGACTATGAAACCGACTGGTTGTTGCTTCGATCCCCGACTCGACGATTTCCATTTCTTCGCTCTGGCGTCGAGCACTCAGCACGCAATGCCTCCGGAATTCGGCAGAAAGTGGGGAATGGAGTGTCTTAACATTATGTTCCCTCTGCCTACCCTGCTGTGTGCGGGATACAGCGTGAAGCAAATAAATTCCAACAGTAACAAAAAAAAACTAGGATTATTAAATCCTTTTTATTAAAAAAGTCTATATTTTTACTATATCTTTAATGTCAACATGCACTGTAGTCTGTAGATCATTTATTAAATTATCTTATAGGTATTATTAGTGTCGCAGCAAAATGTGTTTGGGCAAAATAAGATATTTGATTACGGCGTTTTTCACACATTTCAATTAAAACACGTCTATGCCGGATTTATTGCGTGTATTCTATACTTTGCACTGTCCGTGGTCACGTGTTACCCTATAAAGTACTGATGTTATAGAATTTTATTTAAAATATATATATTTCAGTAATTAAGTTTTACAAAAAAAATATTACCAATTATAAAAAAATAACTACCCTGAAATTATCATAAGTAGTTTGGCACGATCTAAAATTATGATACTTTTTAGGTAAATCTAATACTAGATTTAGATATTGCTCATTGCTAAGGTGAAGCTAAGCTAGGCTAAGCTTTATTACACCTATTTAAAAGAGAAGGGGCACTGTTCAAGATTGTGGTAGTTATAGGGGCATTAAGCCTATGATGACTCAATTTTAATTTTCATACCATGAAGCTCTTCAAGCACTTGATCGACCTCAGGCTCCGCAAAAGTATGCTGAATATTGATGGAGGCAGGGAAAAAAGGAAGTCTCTGCGTGTGATTTTTTTAGATATTGACGAGAACCGACTGATGACAGTGGAGGTCAAAAACTAAATTTGTATCCATCACTATCCATATAAGTCCTGAACCAACCGTTAAATCGGAAAAATTCAAGTACCTTGTATCCGTTGCTCATGAGTCTGGAGGTATCGATCATGATGTCTATACCTAGATAAGCGCTGCCTGGACCAAATGAGGAGAGGTCACTAAGTTACATGTAAAAGCATCATTTGACCGGTTGTTTTATACGGCAGCGAATGCTGGTTAGCGCTATCTCGGCACACCCAAGGAGCTTCACGTCACGAAATGAAGATGCTAAGATGGGTATGCGGCGTAAGGCGGTCTGACCGCATAGGCGTTGATCAAAATAATATCTCTATATATAATAAAAGGATAGATAAGTCAATTCTGTACATGAAAGATATAAAAAAATAAAAATCAAGTCGGTTTATATGTCGATTATAGAACCTCAAAAACCACTCAGCAGAATTCTTGTCTGTCTGTCCGTCCGTCCGTCCGTCCGTCTGTCCGTCTGTCTTAACCACAATTAAAAAGAAAAAAGTAAATTGAGGCCATTCGTCGCACAGGGGCACAAAGTGTAACTGTAAACTGGTTGTGGGTTCGATTCCCACTTGAGAAAATGAAATATTTATTTAAATTTATATTTCCATTTCATCGCTCTGGTGTCGAGGCAAAGTATGGCGTTGAGTTTCACTACTCAGCACGCAATGCCTACAGAATTCCGCGGAAAGTAGGGAACAGAGTGTCTTTACACTAGGTTCCCTCTGCCTACCCTGCTGCGTGTGGGATACAGCGTGAAGCTAAAAGAAGTATAATTAATAGTTGTTTAGTCTACCATAATTATTATTTTAAACGTCAACGTTGGTGACATTAACAAAAATAATAAAGTAGATATATTTGTCGGGACTAGCTCAAATGGCGATATCTGCAATAAAAAGTATATGTATTTGGAAAGTAAATTCTAATTGTAAGTTCATAGTTTATAAAAGTTTATATTGTGTTTAGATGACGAGGTAATGTCAATACATTTCAATCATTGAGAAGAACGTTGCATTCATTTACAGTAGATATATTTCTCAAGAGAACTTTCTCAATATTAATTATATATAAAAAATACATTAAATAATCATGTTAAGGAACTATCAAATATATTTAATGAATTAAACTTAATTTCATCTTATGTTATCTGTTAAAATAGCGTGATGCTGAGTAAACGTAATGTTATATTCAAAACAAATGAATTGTATGTAAATTTATTAATACTTTTCAAGTATGAAAAAAAGAAAAAATGCAATATAATTGCGTTTCTACTTTTCTTTCCAATATTTTATATTTTTATTATTTATATCGATATATCAGGGACGTAAATGCAGGAATAGAGCCATGCCATCTTAGTACAAAGTAACCTCTAAAATATGTATTTATGTGTTATAGTTAAAGAATAAAAAGAATGTGTGATTTCTCTATAGAATATATTATTCTACATTATATCATAAAAACAGGTTTAAACAGTGCATATGAAGGTATCTTCCTGTAGTATAACTATTTTCAATTACTATCAACACTACAATGTCAATACTATGTGGTATTATAGTGTAATTTTAAACATTTTGATTATTTTCCCGTCATTATGATGGAAAAATAATTTATGTACTATAAGAATGTTGGTAGTTTTTCTAAAGGTATAAGAATTAAAATTTGTCTAAAATATGCTTTCTTCGCAAGTGTTGTAATCTATTGATATCAAAAACTATTGATATCTATTAACCAAAAAATCACTAACAAAATATTAAATATGCTCAATTATACAGAGTTTTTTTGTCAGCACCACTTTAAATAAAACCACAGTTTTAACTACTCTATTAAAGCCTATTACAATAATAAAAAAAACTCAAAAATAAAAAGGTTTTTTTTATCAAACAAAATAAATAATAAAATTATCTTTGTAAAATAAAATATAATTTGTGAAGAACGACGCACGCACACATTAACCTATCAAAGGGAAACCGCCGCAACATTCCGAAATAGGTAGTTGTAGGTATTGGCGGCAACGTTTGGTTTTTGTAGTAGTATGTGTTTACTTTATTGGTATCTATGCGTGAAATGAAAAAAAAACCTACGTCTACATTGTTGCTTAAATTCTTTAGGTATGTATTTAAAATATTTTACCTATATGCTATTTCCCTAAAAGGAGCGCTGACGCTTCTCTTCTCATCATTGGTAAAGGCCATCGCGGCACAGGGGCAAAAAGTTGTGGCTGTAACGCGACTGGTGTGGGTCCGATCCCCACTTGGAGGATTGAGTTATAATTTAATAATATTTTAATTTCGCACATCAGTCACACATTATACTTAACAAGTTTCCCCTGCCTAACCTGCTGTGTGCGGGACACAGCGTAAAGCTGATTAAAATAAAACTAATACTAAATATTTAAGGGCAGATTGCCAAAATACAAACAAAAAAAGGATAGGAAAAGGAGGAGATTTAAATTAGTTAAGCCGTTTCTGAGATTATCGTGAACAAACGCAAAGACAAACAGACCAACTGACCAATGCTATTACATCGATAAATGTAATATCTTCCATGTACAGACTCTCCGAACTCTCCCAACTCTCCCATCTCTCCCATCTCTCCGAACTCTCCCAACTCTCCCAACTCTCCCAACTCTCCCAACTCTGCCAACTCTCCCAACTCTCCCAACTCTGCCAACTCTCCCAACTCTCCGTACTCTCCCAACCCTCCCAATTCTCCGAACTATCCCAACCCTCCGAACTCTCCGAACTCTCCCAACTCTCCCAATTCTCCGAACTCTCCCAAATCTCCGAACTCTCCCAACTCTCCCAACTC
>JAATLQ010034246.1:0-11363 GCA_013421005.1 Heliconius erato x Heliconius himera
TTTTCCAATTCCTTATGCGATTTTCTTTCAAATGATGTGCGATTCACATAAAAAACATATGAGTGCAATTTTCTCCAAAAACGAGTTACGAAAAACATTAATTAAAGGTGATTGCGGCAGGATTTTTTTGGGCAACCCTAGTGTAATCTATTCTACTATCATGTATCATTCTTAAATATAAGTTTCATTAGAAAATCTAATCCCTACAGTTTTAAACGATGGGATCTTAGGCCATATATTGTTCCAAAGCTCTATAGATTACTTATGATGAACAAGTTATAACAAGCTTCAGTTTCCTAGCACGGGGCTTGGGGTCGTAAATTTAATTTTTTAAGTGGAAATACTTGTTATGTTAGTTAAATTGTTATTTTAATTAGATTTAGTTATTTTATGCTTCATATTTGATGAAAAAATTATGATTTAACAGAAAAAAATAACCGAAATAATGCAAATTTGAAATTATTAAAATAATAATATGCACATCATACATCGATTATCCATAGTTAAATTATTAAAGGAGAACAAAGCGCTGTTTTGGGTTGGGCCTAATTAAATTATTGGCTATACGCTATGTCTGAAGAACAAAGTGTCTGGTAATGTCTGACACTTTGTAATGTCTGACAATAAAAAAGTAAAAATGAAAAATAAATATTTTCATTACGTTTGGTGAAGCCATTGTGGCGCAGTAAATAGCATGTAATTGTAATCACAATGGAGTTCAATCTCCTTCGGGACGATTAAACAGTTTTAATTCCTCCCGAACGGCGTTAAGTTCCGTCACTAACCGCTATATGTCACGATTTCTCACAGAAGATGAAGAATAGATTGTGTTGACAATAACTTTTTTTTGCCTATCTTACTATAGCTAAGGAAAATATGCGTCAAAATATTCTTAACAAAGTATTACGAAGTTTAATAAAACAGCTAACTCTTCAGTATGCGGCCGAGTTATGTATACAAAACCAAGAAATCTGAAAGTATCGTTTAAACTTTACTCATATGAATTGTTTTCAAGATTATATCGTGTGAGAAGAACAGAAAGAATTTCTGTTATTATATTTTATAATTGAAATAAACTAAGCTTGTAAGAAAATGTTTTATATAATGATTGTAGCTTCTAGATTCTTTTACTTAACGAAATAAGTAGGTTATGAGTACCATTTTTGTTCAAATTTTTAGTTTTTTTGGATATTTTAGGGCTTTGTCCTTCTCTTTACATACAATCTTCGAGACATTGTTAAGTCGCAGAACTCAACGCCGCGCCTTGTTTGTGTCCGCTACTACAGTGGGGAAATGATAATAATTTAGGTGCAATATTTCCCCAAGAGTGAATAGAACCTACAACCATCAGGTTTACATTCAGCATCATGTAACTACATCGTGTAACATTTTAATATCTAAATTACTTATGATATTTACAATCTGTAAATATGCCGTTTTTATTTCTAATAGTCGTAGCGCAGGGGCACAAAGTGTGACTGTAAAACTAACTAATTGTGGGTTCGTTCCCCACTCGAGGAGATGAAGGCACAGAGCGGCGTTGAGTTCTGCCACTCAACACGCAATGCCTCCAGAATTCGGCAGAAAGTGGGGAACGGAGTGTCTTAACACTAGGTTCCCTCTGCCTACCGTGCTGTATGCGGCATACAGCGTGTAGATGATAATTGTTAGTATTGTGGAGTTCTGTATTGAATAATGAATGCATCATGTAACATGTATGTATGTATAATCTACTGTAACGTCAAATCCGGTATACGTGATGTTGAATAATCACATCGTATCACGATATTGCGGCACACTTTCCTTATGGTGTGACCTCACATCATGGATCTGGGTTCTAATCCCGCTGATGTGAGATAGTGCGACGGTGTTGGCTCTTGAAGAGACGGTTCCCAATGATGCGAGTTCGGAATACACTAATACGACAAAAAATATGAAAATATATTTTATATAAAAATATGTTTTCTCAACTAGTTTAATGAATTAAATATTAAAAGTAAGGAAAGAAAAAAAACGCACGAAATAAAAGCGAAACACTTTTGTTTCGTTTTTATTTAGTTCACCACAATCGGAGAAAACTCCTCAGAGTGGATATTATTTTTGATCCCTTCAATTCAAAGTATCGAAATATGGTTATATTACTTAAGATATGAAGACCTTTATATTCAATGAGCTATACATTTTCCATATGCATTCCTATATATGACAATTACATCGTAAATTGTGGATTAGATATATAAAATATATTCGAGATAATAAATATTTAATAATTTCATTTCCGCGCCCTGGTCAATCAAAGTCAAAGCGTGGCGTTGTGTTCCGCCACTCAGTACGCTATAACCCTTAGCGCCCTTAATGTGGAATAACAAATTTACATTTGAAAAAATACAAATAATTCAATCAATCTTTCATTTAATAATACATTAAATTATTATAAAATATACAACTAAATTAACATAGAACCACGGACCTGATCGTCAGTTTAGTTGAGCGTTAGTTTGCATAAGCTGCGTTTTATCACTGAGCTTAGTGCCCAAACGGTGTTAATTATGTAGGCGGTGCTTAAACAGATTTTGTCAATTTGTACCTACTATTATTAGGAGAGTGGTGCGTATTAAGTGGTGAAGCAGGAAAGCCTCTGTTTTCCTCTTTACGAGAGGAAATGTACATATTAAATATTTTATTCTTCCGAAAGAGAATCGAATCCTAAACCATCGTGTTGACAGTCAAACGCTCGTGCCCCTGCACCACGACAGCCCCTACATATATTAGATACCGTTATACTATGTTCTTAATCTTTATTTTCAGTGAAGACATTCCGTAAAGAGAGGAATTCCAAACATTGGCGGAATTTATTACTACAATTTGGTAAGAACCAGATCAACTAAACAAAAATAATAATTCATTTCCCCGAATTTGGATGGGGATTGAACACAGCCATCGTATTTACAGTCAAATGATAGACTGAAAATATGACTAAACATATTATATATATATACCTGCCAAATATCAACTTTCTAAGTCCGATAGAGTCACGAAGTAATTTATCTAGAAATCTTATTTCTATTTTTACATTACACCTTGAATAAACTCATCGATTGATCTAATTAAATTGAATGAAATTCGAAGCAAAAAGTAAACATCGTAGCAAACATAATCGATAGGTTATTTTTCTATTTGTTTACGATAAAAATAATTGGATAGTATGTACGTAGTGGGTAGTGATATACATCGACAATTTAGGTAGGGCGTTGGTTGAATCACGCGAAGTTTAGTTGACTTTTTGTATGAAGTAGTCATTAAATGAACACCTTTGATGATAAAATGGTTGTAGAAGTGATATATATATAATTATTTGTTCTTGAGGTGCAATAGTTACGAGCAGTTGGATTGTTAAGAAAATACAATTTTTATACATAAACTTATATTAATAAAATTTTAAATTTAAATACAAATTAAATCTAAAACGAAACTATATCTAAGACTGCTTTTAATGTTAGAAGAACAGTAATCTGTTTAAACCTAAATTAATGTAATTTAACTTACGACTTAATTACTCCACGATGGAGTAATAAATGTGGGAAAAGAAGAAATTCCTTTCCTACCGGCCTACCTAGCATTTTGTGGCGCTCGGCCGCCTATCAGACAGACACATAAAATAAGTTTTCCGCCTGTGACACCGAGCGCTATATAACACAATTGTTTATTTTCAATTTCAAAATATTTTGAGATTTTTTTGTGTAGTGTCGATATGGCGTTAAGTTTCGCAATTGCACACGAAATTGTCTTTGTTTGCTCGGAAAGTGAAGAACAAACAGATGTTTTAGAATTGAACGCTTAGTTGGTTTTTACATTGCTATATCCATTTTCACAAATATTTACTTAAGTTTGTAACCAATTTCAAAAAAGAGGTAGTTCTCAGTTCTCAATTGGATTTTTTAATTGTTTTGTATATTTGTTACATAGCACAACACAAGCGAAGAAACAAAAAATACGAATGTAAATAAATGCAACAAGTTGTAGTTTCGATTCCCACATTGTAACGATCTATACCAGAACTAAAATGTAAAAATAAAATGAGCTTCACGCTGTATCCCGCACACAGCAGGGTAGGCAGAAGGAACCTAGTGTTAAGACACTCCGTTCCCCACTTTCTGCCGAATTCTGGAGGCATGCGTGTTGAGTGGCAGAACTCAACGCCGCGCTTGTCCTCGACACCAGAGCGAAGAAATGGAAACAAACATTTAGAATTAGGGATCGAACCCACAACCAGTCGGTTTTACAGTCACACTTTGTGCCCCTGCGCCACGTCTGGCCTTTAGCTAATAGAGCTAAAATGTAAATAATATAATTATTTAAAAAAATATATTAAAAAAATATTGTAAATATAATTTATAATATTAATTAATTGACAGTTTAAGATAAATACAATAGTTTAGTTCACTTCTTTAATTACGCGTTCCGTTCACAAGTAATAGTGACGTATCCGTAGGTAAACCACGCAGATATACAATATATTTATTAAAAATAATTATATTTAATCATTGTGTGTTATTACTTAAAATAAATAAGAACATCATTAATATTTTTATTATTATAAAATATCATGTTGGCTGAATAAGCTACTGTCAACGTCAAAGTCAAGAAAAAGGAAAGAAAGAGACGGGAGATGGCGGACGCGTCTGGTGAAGAATAGTGATTCAAAATGTTTAGAGAAGTTTTAATTTATATTTAACATATATTTAGTTACATATTATATGTAAAAGGCATGCTAATTAGTACATGTGATAGTGATATAAGTATTAGAGGCTGGTAAAATAAGTTATAAGTGCTTATTACGTATTTACGGTTGTTTGTTTTGCAATACTTCGTCGATAAGTTTTAATAGTTTATTATTAAAACAAAGAAGAGTAATATTAATGCACGTAATACCGTCAATATCCAGAGATAATTATTATTTATTTAAAAAATGGAAATAAATACATGAATATATTTTTATGAGGTATGTAAAATTACAATTATATTAATGTACGCAGAATGCCTGCCGCCATCTTTGTCAGATGCTTATAGCTTGTATTTGAATGAATTGTGAAATAAGAATGAAATAGATTTGGTGAATTATAATTAAATATAAATGTAATGTCAATATATTATATTAGTTAATATTTACTATAAAAGAAAATGTAAATATAATATTGGTATAATTTATAATATAAAACTATTATATCAAAATACGTACTATTTACAACTTATAAATATTCTATAATATGAGTCTATTTAATGTCCTATAATAAAGGTAATCTGTCAAGATATTTAATTAATTATCATAAAGATATTAGACAGTAACAAAATATTGATTATAAACTATTTTTACGATTGTCGGAGTTCATTGACCCTATTTTTTACTAATACCTGATATTGGAGTCACAACCGACTGCTGCCCCGCTTCGCTGTTACTAATATGCTTGGCTAGGCAAATTGCTATGGTCTTTAGTTGTTAAACTGCGATCGACGTTGTCTCGCGGTGTGCTTACGAGGCATAAGTGATGCTTGTATGGTATTGGACATAATATGTCCAATTATATCTATTTAAAATAATTTCTACAGTTGTTCTATAACTCGTTGTATGATAAGCAGGTGTGTGGTACTATTTTATGTCCTGAAACTCCGGTGTATGTAGTAGTGTCCGTCAATCGACGTCACGAATCAGCATTCTAATACAATCTTAATATAAACAAGCGTACCCAGTACGTTCAGAAAGATCACACAAACATCCCGGAGAGTTCAATAAAGACTGCTGCAACCACGGTCTGATAGGAATTCACGGTGTAGGGGCGGGGTGGTGTCCTTGCGCTTACTTCCTTTTATTATAACTAACGATTCTACACAGTTTTAGTAGAGAGGAAGATAGGACGTCTTCGATATACTTAAGAAATGTCACGGGAGATTAAAACGGACAGACTACGACATGTTATTTATTATAATATATTTTAAATCAAAATAAATCAGCTTCACGCTGTATCCCGCACACAGCAGGGTAGGCAGAGGAACCTAGTATTGAGACACACCGTTCCCCACTTTCCGCCGAGGTCTCACTTTGCCTCGACACCAGAGCGAAGAAGTAAAAATATAAATGTAAGTAAATATTTTATCTCCTCGACTGGCCTCTTATAATATATAATATTTCCTATTAATACTGTTACCTCTGAATCTCTAAAAGATCTTGGATTACTTACTATCACTACAGAAGGGTTCTAAATATATTAGACAATAAACATTTTTTTTCTAAATAACACAGTTTATGAAACTGGATCTTCTGTTTTGGTCGGTACTCTATGTCTGGAGTTGTTCACTAGACATTTATCAAAATTATAGCTAATACTCATTCTGGGACTACGTATATTTATTTACTTCCAAGTATAAAATACGAGTAAAGTGTTGAAAGATTGCAATCATATATAAAATATAGTTCAAAAGAAAATATTGTATCGATACTATAATTATTTCAAATTAACGTTTCCAGTGTATTTTTTTATTGTTATTTTCAAGAAAACAAATATTGTATAAGTAGTTAACTACAAGATGTTAACATAATATGTATATACATAACAAAGAGTAAGTATCCTACTAATATTTTTAATATGGAAATTTATATTCTTGGTTAGAAAAATCTATCAAGATCATGTTGAAGAGTATCTTTGACGAATTTATATAAATTTATTTTTAGAGATACTATTTATCCTTGTTATAATAATTTTTACTGAATAATACGATATCCTTAAAGAAAATATGTGCTGTTAATTTAATTTTAGATATTATTATGATGTCTTTAGTATGAAAATAAAATCAAAATAAATAAATCAACTTTACGCTGTATCGCGTAAGCAGCAGGGTAGGCATAGGGAGACCTAGAGTTAAGACACTCCGTTCCCCACGTTCCGCTAAATTTTGGAGGCATTGCGTGTTGAGTAGCGGAACTCAACGCTGTAATACAGTATGAAAATGCTTGTATTTTTTTAGATATTTTTACATACAAACTAAGCTAGGATATATTATACCCAAATTATAAAAAAAACTATCAAAATCATTAAATAACGACATTTTGATTAAAAGGAATTCATGAAAAATTACCCTTTTATTTTGTCGTTAGGAAGTGTTATAAAAACATACGCTGTCCTTGCTAATCAATCACAGAAGTTTCCATGATTTTAGTCAGTACTAAAGTGTCTATTCGCACGTATATTCCGGTACATATTGTACCGGATTCTAATATGAAAATGAAATATATAAAAAATAAATACTTAGCCTTCTGGTTACCTATTGAAAGTAAGTAAGAGGTTTTTTTTATTAAAATATTACTAAACAACAAAACTAAACTTTCGCTAAAGACCGTGCAAAGTGGAGTAGGTTAAGTAGGAAGGCAGACCCTGGTAAAAGCCGGGACTAATGCCAGGAAGAAGAAGAAGAAGAAGAAAACTAACTACAAATTTTCCGTCAAACTCTAACGTGTGGCATAAAATGTGCATGTCGTGATGAAAATTTTTATAGAAACTACTTCATATATAGTTATACTCACACTCACGCCCACGCTCTCACTCACTCTCATTCTCACACTCATATTCTTCAGATTTTTGTTTTCTCAATTTAGCCAGACAAAGCGTGGCGTTCGGTGACGTCACCAAAAAAATATTGACTCTTAATAGACCTGAAATATAATTAATTATATTTAGCGCAGTGACATAAACGCAACTGTTTGTAGGTTCAATTCCGCTCGGAAGTATTAATGATATTCGTTTCTTTGCTTGGTAACAAAACAAAATATGTCACAGCATTTCGCCACAGACACAGGTGGGGAAAAGAATGTATTGACACTACATTCCCTCTTTTCACAACGCTATAAACACAGCGTGAAAATAAAAAAATAATTTTATCAAAATAATTTTCAACTACCCTCACATTGCAATGTACAAAAAAGAGAACAAAAGTTTAAATACGAGCTTACAACATTATTTCATAAGTGTATGAGCTTTCAGAGAATAAAATTGACGTAATTGGACAAAACGCTGGAAAATTTGTCGCCTCGTTTCAAGTGTGCTTGCGCGCGACTCTCGTGATTGGACAGATATTCTCACTCATACCCGTAAATGGAGTGTGGAGTGAGAGAGCTTCAGATGTCAAGTATGTACTTATGGATAAAAATATATGAAAACTTATTTATCTATTACGATCAATATTTTTTATGATGTTAATATAATTACATTTTTTTTGTGTCACGTTGTGGGTTCGATTCTCACTGAGGAGAAAGAAATATTTCATATTTTCATTTCCTCGCTCTGGTAACTAGGCAAAGCGTAGCGTTCAGTTCCGCCACTCAACTCTCAATGCCTCCGAAATTCGGCGGAAAGCAGAGAACGGAAATGTCTCTATAGAAAAGAAGTGTCTTAACACTAGGTTCTCAGTTCCACCTTGCTACGTGCGGTATATATCGTTGAGCAAGAAAAAATATAACACAATTTCATTGCAGATTCGTATGGTCGTCATGGAAGTGCACTTACTCATTCCTGTCGTTGTTGGGCCAAATTTTTATAACTTGTATGTGTATCCATA
Source organism: Heliconius erato x Heliconius himera (assembly GCA_013421005.1). Taxonomy (NCBI): domain Eukaryota; kingdom Metazoa; phylum Arthropoda; class Insecta; order Lepidoptera; family Nymphalidae; genus Heliconius; species Heliconius erato x Heliconius himera. The sequence continues at coordinate 8,608 of JAATLQ010034246.1, forward strand.
AAGTTTTACACTCCGCGTCGTCGTTAAACGGCATAAGTACGCATTTACTTTTATCTTTTACATTTTTCTTTTGAATTGTTCAGGATTTCCTTAATTTTTTTTGGTTTGTTACAAACAAACATGTTAATGTTTTGTAATTTGGAAATAGAATTTTTACTTAAATTTTACTTATTTTGATAATTACTATAAAGATGGAAATGTCTGTGCTCCTTTTATGGGAACATCATATAGGGTAAAATATTTCAAACCCATACCTAAAGAAATTTATCAAGATAACTCAACAGCTTAGAATAATTAAAAATTAAATTGTATTAGGCTTTTATAGTTAAAACTGTGGTTTCATATAAAGTGGCGCTGACACTTCCACCCGTGTTTTTTCCGTGACATTTTATTACATACACACACTCACCTAGTTTCCCGCTTAGTATTTTTATCTGCGTAGCCTAGACAGAAGGAATCTAGTGTTAACGAACTTTGTTCAAAAAAAGGATTTATAAAAATAAATACTAACACAAAACATATTCATAAAATATTCAATTTAAATATCGATTGTGTTTTATCTACAGCATTTGAAAACTTTAGACAAGTATTGGTCTGCACCGTAGTGCATTCTCGTGTAGACGATACAGTTTTATGTTTAAATTCTATTCTATTCTATAGTAAACTTTTGACTGTTATTTCTAGTTGTAGTGATGCATTGTATAACTATCTGTGCGGTCGTTATTTCAACTTTCATATTTGAAAATTTTGTTTTAGGGGCGAGAATTGTGATTTTTTTTTCATGGTAAAAATATGGAATAGTAATAATATGGAGTACTTATAAAATTGTCTACTTAATTAAGACATTTAGTTTAGCCAATCACATAGCGTGCGCTGCACATATAGCTTATTATATATCAGTACGTTATATGACAAACATATTCAATTTTATTAGATCTAAAATAAACTCCGCGATGCCATATATCTATCTCTTTTTTTTTTTTTTTTTTTTTTTTTTTTTTTTTTTTTTTTTTTTTTTTTTTTTTTTTTTTTTTTTTTATTATAATTTTAACTAAGCACTACAGACACGTAGTCCGTACTTTTTTTTAACTTTTTCATTATTATTAGCTAATCAATATCTATCTCTTATAAATAAGTGACAATAAGGAAAATTGTAAGGTGATATTTCATCGATTTTTATTTCACATGTGTATATTGAAACTTTCGAGCGAAAGTTATTTCATTATCAAAGAAATTTACTGTACATAATCTTCAGCTTTTATAGCATGTAATTTGGACGTATACTTTTCGAGAAAATGTAAAATAAAATAATTCAACGCTCTGTTACGTCCGCAAGCCTAGACTCGAGTATCGCGGGGGGCGCCTTTGCCGCCGTTGACGTCCTATCATACAAGCACGTAGTGTTCATTATTGAATATATTAACCTGTTGGCAAATGCAGCATAATAAAAGTATTATAGGTGGTGTGCGGGCAAAGCCGCGAGTGAGCCGCTAGTATCTTATAAAACGACGGACGCCGGCTGTACGCACGAAAAGCAGGAGTCGTTGTCATGCTCTATCTGAGCCGAGAGTGCAACGTAGAACGCGGAACAATCGATAGAGCGACACACGATCGGCCTAATCATTCGGATGCGAAATTCATACATCCATTTATTGTTACTTATAATGAAATAGCGCAGAAATAACACTTCTTAATTATTATATGTTGTATTATTTAAATTAACAAATTTTTTTTTACTCTTTAAATGTAAAAAAATAAATGTGTCCAAGCCCCCTGAGAACGTTCTTTTTCATTCTCACCATGACGTTCTCGCTAGTATCTACTTGTTTTGTGTGTATCTCTTTATTTCGGATTTGGTCACCTAAATTGACTCCTTTTTAAATTGTATATACTATAAAAAAAATCACATCTCCACAGCATTCATCTATCTCTAATTCTTATATTGTAATACCTATGTTACGCTCATAACAGAGGCGATGCCATCAAAAACATCCTGTAAAAAAACCCAAGTCTCGCAGCTCAATCTTTCTACCGTAAAAAGTTGTGAGATCCATGTAATACCAAGTCGGTCAATCTATTTAGTCTCTACTTAAAGGACCTTCTGTCTTAAGTTATTACAGTAGTTATTATCATGCCAATATTAAAAATATTTTACGTTTTAAACAAATAGATCGACTTGGACATCGCATAAAAACACAACTTATCGAAAGACATAATAGACTTCATATTCGGAAGGACTCTGGTAAGGAATTCGGTTGCTGGCCCGTCGTGCTGTGTAGTGTGATACATACTAATAATCAAATCATGCGATGTCCAAGTCGATCTATTTATTTAAAACGTAAAATATTTTTAATATTGGCATGATAATAACTACTGTAATAACTTAAGACAGAAGGTCCTTTAAGTAGAGACTAAATAGATTGACCGACTTGGTATTACATGGATCTCACAACTTTTTACGGTAGAAAGATTGAGCTGCGAGACTTGGGTTTTTTTACAGGATGTTTTTGATGGCATCTCACTTCTTTTTGTAGAGTTCTACTTTTTGATACCTATCTATACTTATTATTTTCTATTATACAGTAATAATGATTCATTAACTGCAAATGTAACCTTGTAATCCTATACATTTATATGGGATTACAAAGTTATTCATGCAGTTGGTGTATTTGGGAAAACTGGACCGAAATTACAAAATATTTAAGTTTTCCCATGATTAAGACAATAAACTCTATTTGTATTCTAAATTTGAAGCT
>JAATLQ010034246.1:11463-21746 GCA_013421005.1 Heliconius erato x Heliconius himera
CTGCCTTGGACTTTTGATGATCGGTGAGTCAGTCAGTGAGTGACAAAATTTAGAAACTTTAACAGGTTGTCATTCTTAAACTACTGGTTCAAATTGACTGAAATTTTTAATATACCGTGTTTATATAATGCCTGATTAGTTACTGAAAATTCAGGTTTCTTGTTTTATCCACAACAAAGTTATAGGGGGTTGAAAATGGCCTGAATTGCTTCGAGAAAAGGATGGTACGGCCGTGCCGCTGTTTTTTGCTCGACTTGGCGGGGGCACTGCCGTGCCCCCAGATACCAGCACTGCATTGTGTATGGTTATAATTTACTTTTAAATTTATTTTCTCGAAATGAGTTTTTATATATATTTTCATTTTTCTTTCTTTCAGCACCAATTATCTTCTACAGTACAACATGTCTAACGATGATGTTATTTCTGAAAGTAGCGAGAAAATGGCCAGAACTTGTAAAGCATATTGCTAAGATTGAAGACTTAGACCCCTATCATCAGAAAAATCTGGCGTATAAATGTAACGCCACATGTTTTATTGTTTTAAGTTTAGCTTTGTGTAAGTTTTGCGTTGTTTTATATATACAAGAAGTTAAACTCGGGGTTTTTTTCAATTCGCCACTTTAGGAGAGGTGGTGTATCCCGCTCACAGCAAGATAAGCTGGATAAGAGGGCATTAAGACACTCTGATTCCCACTTTCCGCCGAGGCATTGCGTGTAGAATGGCGGAATTCAACGCCGGGCTTTTGACTTAGTGCCAGAGTGAAGAAATGAAAATATTAATAAATACAATCTCTCGAGTGGAACCTACAACCATCGCATCGGAGTCACATCCTTGTGCTCCTGCGTCACGACGTGCAGAATAGAATGTTCATTTTATATATTCTTTGCCTACCTTATAATATACGCTTATTGAATAATTTGATATTGAATTTAATTGAGGCCGGTCGTGGCGCAGCGGCACGAGGTGTGACTGCAAAATCGACTGGTTGTGGGTTCGATTCCCACTCGAGGAGATGAAATATTTACTTAAATTATTTCCATTTCTTCACTCTGGTGTCGAAGTTAAGCGCGGCGTTGAGTTCTGCCACTCAACACGCAATTCCTCCAGAATTCGGCAGAAAGTGGGGAACGGAGTGTCTTAACACTAGGTTCCCTCTGCCTGCCCTGCTGTGTGCGGGATACAGCGTGAAGCTATTTTTTTTTAAATTTTGAATAATTAAAAAATATATGCTTATTGAATAATATATTTCTAATGTTTATTTCAGTGGAACACATTTTATCTTTATTATCAGCAGTAGCTGGTGCTTTGGCATGTCATTCCAATGGACTCTCCTATAAGAAGTTTGTAACTCATTTTTATCCTTGGGTCTTTAATTTTTTACCATATTCTCTTGGGTTAGGAGTTCTTACTCAGGTAAATATAGATAAATAATATCATTTTGTCTTTAAAAAATATACTTGTATGTCATAGAAAACCTATAGTTTAAGCAGTTTATATCATAGTAGCCCAAGATATTTAAAAAATTTGCTAATAATAACCAACGCACACGATTATTTGCGAGTTTCTTTTCTATATTGAAAAATAAATATCCAAAATATTGAGAAGATAAAAATAATTCAAAAAAATAAAAACGATTTCAAATACCTTTCAATTGTACGATTATAGATACGATACGATAGATGTTTCCTGCAGAAGTACTTCATATCGATAATTTTAAGAGCTTCAGTATCGATTTTTATAAAACTTGAACTTGGATTGCTTGTTAGCCTAGATATATTTTTTAGTTTTTACATGATTTTCCGCGCACAGCAGGGTAGGTAAAGGGAACTTAATGGTAAGCTTCGATTCCCCATTTTCCACTGAGACTTTCTTAGATTCCTGGAGGCATTAAGTGCCGGAACTCAACGCCGCGCTTAGCCTCAACACCAGAGCGAAGAAAAGAAAATATTAAATGTTTCATTTTCTCGAGTGGGAATCGAACCAACAACCTGTCGCGTTAACAGTCACACGCTTGTGCCCCTGCGCCATGACAGTGTAAATCATCATTCTCAAATATTATCCAATGCTAACCACATTCCATAGATACAAGTCAAACTGAAATCCTCTTTTACTTTGAAATCGGGTTAATAATTATAAGCTCTATCAAAAAGTATGAAATATGTAAATATAATAAATTATTATTTCAGTTTCTTCATTTCCAATCTACATTCATTTGGAACTTCTCAGATTTGTTCGTAATATGCATGAGTTACTACTTGACGGCGCGCCTGGATCATGTAAATCAGAAATTGTTGAATGCCCAAGGGAAGGTAAGTAGCGTGACGTATTAGAATTCTGTTTAAGTGAATGATGAATATGGAAGAGGAATCGTATGAGCCTTAATACGATTTAATATTTCATAAATTCTCTTTTATTTAAAGTTGAGCAGTTTCATTTTTTTTTCCGCAAAAAAGGCAGTAGATGCAAGAAACCTAGTGTCAAAAATTTTGTTCTCCGCTATTCGAATTCTGGAGGCATTGCATGTTGAGTTGCAGAACTCAACGCCGCGCTTTGCCTCGACACCAAAGCGAAGACATGGAAATATAAATTTAAGTAAATATTTCATCTCCTCGAGTGGGGATCTAACCCACAACCAGTCAGTTTTACAGTCACACTTTGTGCCCCTGCGCCACGAATACTCACCCAGGCGCAGCGACAGGCGGCTCAGATCCCACGTGGAACATGATTATGTCCATTTCCCCCCTCTGGTAAGAAGAAGAAGTGCGGTGTTAGGTTTCGTTACTCGACACGAAATGACTCAAAAATTAGACGGTGCGTGGAGAACGGAGTACCTTGACACTAGGTCGTCAGTGCTGCATATGCGCAGCATATTTTTTTTAATTTTTTCTATGCTATTGCAGTATTTACCAGAAGTATTTTGGAGAACGACTCGCGAGGACTACGGGCGTGCAGTTCAACTTGTGAGAAAAGTGGACGAAGTGATCAGTGGAATTATATTCATATCTTTCGCGAACAATCTCTTTTTTATATGTCTTCAACTGTTTAATACATTGGAGTGAGAAATGTTTTGTTTTGAAATTAAATTTTGACTCCATTTAAAATTATACTCGTAGTCCCTGCGGCTTTTCCCGTAAAAAATAACCAAGAATTGTGTATGATACAGTTGGTTAACGTGATACACTCAATTATTATAGTCCTAGCTTTCCACGATAATGTAAGCATGATAGTTGCAGGTTCGATTTTCTACACGTGAATTTAATTATTTTTATTTACCGGTTCTGGCATTACAAAACGAGGCGTTGAGTTACGATTCCTTCTGCTTTGTGCGTCATAAAGAAAAAAATATATTCGACAATCTTTCAATTATATCTCATATTATGTGCCAATATTTTCATAAAAAAATATATCCCTAAATCAAATATGAACCTGCACCCAACGTTTGTGAAAACTTAAAAGCTTCAATTCGCAAATAACTAATCCCTTGTAAAATGGATAGAGCTTTTTAAGCACTTTTTTTGATGATTAAAGGAGGATATCGTAAGAACATTTACATATGCTTTTAGGATTAAGTGTGCCTACATATACATTTTATCTCCCATAATATGTTACTCTCGTAATAGAATTTGTATGAAGGCTATACTGGCGCGGTGGCATAGCGTCTGATTTTAAATGAGACAGTAGTGGGTTAAATTATCATTCGAAGGAATAAATCATTTTGAATCAATATGAATTTTTTTATCATATCTATTCCAATTATCTTCAATGTAAACATCCACTTTTCTTTCTATATCCAAAATTTCTAATTTTAGTGTAGCCAGACCTTTTGTCTTTTTAACACCATTAAATGTGATTAACTTTATATTGTTGCAATCAGTTTTTCCTGTTTGCTTCAGTTCAAACAATTTAGAATTTATCAGAGATCAAATATTAGAGCCAGAATCATATTTAACAAATGTGTTTAATTTTCCTACCAATGTTAGTCTGACTTTAATTAATGGTGTTTTTAATCGTTTTTTGACTCATTATCACTTAACGCCCAGTATTAATAACCTATCTCCAATAACAATCTTAGATTGTTTCATATATTTATCCAATCTAGAGATTGGATAGATCTAAGATTGACGTTAGAGATATGTTATTAATGTTGGGCGTAAATCAACATTCAATATTGTGCTATTTACGTTATTATTATTATTATATATTACTATTAAATTTATTATAATAACCATTTTTATTTATTGTTTGTTTATTGTTGTTTACCGATTTCATTGCATTTTTGTTCCCATCCCAGTTTGCGCCCTCTAGTCCTAGCAGATCGGCTCTCTTTGCCTACCGTGCGAATAATGGCATAACAAGGTCTCAAAAGTAAAATGTCTAAAATAAAAAAATTTTTTAGGATTCCATACCTCTAAAAGTAAAAAAGAAACTCTTATACAACCACTTTGTTAACTGTATCATGTTAATATTTATAAAAGATCTTTTTCAGAGACGGTATAAAAGGACAAGCCGAATGCTCCAATCTAGAGAAAGGGTAAGCTTAAAAAAATATTATAATAAATTATGATTTTCCAGAAAACTTATTACTAACAAATAATCATTTTTATAAATATTATGGTATAAAAAAACAGCTTCAAGCTGTATCCACACAGCAGGGTAGGCAGAGGGAACCTAGTGTTAAGACACTGCATTCCCCACTTTCTAACAAATTCTGGAGGCATTGCGTGTTGAGTGGCAGAACTCAACGCCGCGCTTAGCCTCGACACCAGAGCGAAGAAATGGAAATATAAATTATAACAGTATAAAATATTGTTATTTCAAGTAAAGATATTGCTAGCTAACATATTGTATGAATTGTTGCATATCTTGTGGTAATGATACGTGCTGTTCCTGAAACTGACTTGAAATTCCTATACACTGTATTACTATGATTCAACCGCTACCCGACGACGGCCGTTATTTTTGTTCAGTCTCGTATCATCGCCCATCATCCGTCATTCGTCATCCATTATCCGTCGATCGTTATAGAAATAGACAAATTATTCAGACATCACCTTCACGTTGCGCTGTATCTTTCACACACCAGGGTAGGCAGAGGGAACCTAGTGTCAAGACACTCCGTCCCCCACTTTCTGCCGAATTCTGGAAACATTGCGTGTTGAGTGGCAGAACTCAACGACGCGCTTAGCCCTTACACCAGAGCGAAGAAATGGAAATATAAATTTAAGTAAATATTTCATCTCCTCGAGTGGGGATCAAACCCACAACCAGTCGGTTTTACAGTCACAGTTTTGTGCCGCTGCGCCGCGACTGGCCTCATAATTTATTTATTCAGACATACGGCTGATGACGGATTTCTGTATTATGTACATAATTATGTTAAGCACGTCTTTTTATTACTTACAGAAAGACAAACCTCCTCGGTGGCTACGAAGCGGCACTCTATTTTCTTTTCTCTCTTTTTTATCTCATAGCTAGATCAGTCGCGGTCTCCCTAATTGCTTCACAAGTAAATTCAGCTTCTACTGTGCCTGCACCTGTTCTGTATGATGTCCCGTCTCCGGTATACTGTGTGGAGGTATTAATATTTGTTTTATTTAAATCAGCATCGTACTTTTTCCGCATAGCAGTATAGAGATAGAATCCAATGTCTTGACATGCCGTTCTGTATTTTCACCTAAATTTTAAGACATTAATGTTATTAAAAAAAATAAATCACGCTGTATCCCACGTATAGCAGGGTAGGCAGGGAACCTGGTGTTAGGACACTCCGGATTAATGTTGTTGAGAGGCGAAATTCAGTATCGCGTTTGCCTACCAGAGGGGGAAAACGAAAATTATATAATATGAAAACGTCGACCAATGGTGAAATAAACTTTATTGACTAGTCTTCAGTTGAGGCATCCCTCGGGAATGTTTCCATATGGGGTCAAAGGAACTTGGTTCAATTCAGCCAAGACACAACCTTATGCGTCAACCAATAACAAAACCCCATTTGTCGTGTCGCGTATTTTCCGTAAAACTCCTCTTATAGCCTGCGCTCAGTATCAACATATTGAGCCTTAATATTTCGTATGACTGCCAGTTTTGCGAAAACAAGGCCAATTTGGCCTCGGAAACACCAATTGGCCCTGTGTTGGGCCCAGGTTCGGTCTCGTATGTATAACTTTACATTTTATCCCATTCATAGCAGGTTTAGCAGGGGGAACCTATTGTTAAGATACTCCGTGCCCCACGCACCGAATTTTCAAGACATTGCGTGTTAACTCGGCGGTACACATCCGCCGAGCCTCAATTTCTAGCTAGGCGGAAAAAACGAAAACATACAATAATACATTCCCACGAGTGGGAATCAAACCTACAACACATCTTGTTTTCAAGCTGACTTTGCGCTACTCGGCCATGACGACCTCAATACACTCACATAAATTAATATTCAAAATACCTTTTAACCTCAGTCGCTCTATATAACTTATTAGTATTTCACAGTAATAATTCATGAAGTTACTAGCCACGAGCACAACCCAAGTTTGATACCAATTTATTACAGGTCCAAAGGTTTCTGGATCAGGTGAACGGGGACAAAGTGGCGTTGAGTGGATTGCAATTTTTTAATGTTACTAAAGGATTGTTGTTGACGGTAAGTAATACAAACATAATATTGAGATTTCCCTTGTTTTCAATATTATTTACAAGTATATTAAGACTCGAAGAAAAAATGTTTTAGAAAAAACGTAGCGGACTCGAATCGCGGCTCTTGGATACCGTTGGGCTCTTAGACAGTGCATTTTCGAATCGCGCTATGATAAAGTATAATTTTCTCAAATATATATATATTTTGTTTTTGAAACACCTTAGATGATGTTAAAACATAAACTTGCGTCACATAATAATCTTTAAGATAAAAATCTTTTTAATGGTAAAAAACAAGATAACATGCCAAAGTGCGGCGTTGGGTTCCGCCACTTAACATGCATGCCTGGTTCTCTTCGCCTACCCTGCTTTGTACGGGATACAAGATGAACCTAAAAAAATAAGTATACTTAAGTGGCGTATATGTATATCAATCAATTGTCGCAATTTCCTTTGAAATATATTTTAATATTTCCAATTGAACACAAAAAAAGATAAATCGTTTCTCTTTACAAAAATGACTTGAAAAAGTAAAAATTCATATTCTTTGATCAATCACAAACGGTGAACAAAAGACCAAAGCTAAACCTATAAAGCTCCATTCACTCTTATTTAAAAGCACCAATCTAACAAAAGTCCATATTTAAGTCACTCCAACTTCACCTCGAAAATCCTATTATAATATGCTGAGGGAAGTAAAAAATGTAATGTTATATGAACTGGAACGACTCTAGAGTGCCAATCCTGGAGGAATTCAATTAAAACAAATGAACTAACTTTTAAGTATTTTTGATCGTTTGTTAAGTGGACGTATTTGATCGCGTTAGATTTTTATCGTCATGATCTTTTTTAAATATAGATTCTTTTATTAAGAAAGTTTTTCCTAATTGCATTGAATTTCGTATATGACAGTGGCGGTGGAGCGAACTTGGTGTCAACATTTCTCCGATTTCCACTTTAATTAGCGGGTTGAAAGCCGAAATTAAAAGCTACAATTATTTTAACAGTGCAGTGAAATAAAATAATTCTTCCCAAAATAGTTCTATTATTTGCTATAGTATAGTATTTGTTAGTCTAGTTACGCTAGTATTTGCCATAAAAGCATTGTTTTACAGCAAGTAGAACGTACTGCCAAGACACTCAACTTTCTTCCCAATTTTCGGGGCATTATGGGTTGACCAGTGAGACTCAAAGCCTTGTCTTATTACCCCCCCGCTTTGTCTTATTATCACTTACCAGATCCAGGAAATCTATAATCGCCGCGATCACAGTGCCTCAACGACCTATAAAAATTTATTTTAACTTTATTATAACGTCCTGTAACGTTGAGGCGAGTCGTGGCGTAGCGGCACAAAGTGTGACTGTAAAATCGACTGATTGTGGGTTTGATCCCCACTCGAGGAGATGAAATATTTACTTAAATTTATATGTCCATTTCTTCGCTCTAGTGTCGAGGCAAAGCGCGGCGTTGAGTTCTGCCACTCAACACGAAATGCCTCCAGAAATAGGCAGAAAGTGGGGAACGAAGTGTCTTAACACTAGGTTCCCTCTGCCTACCCTGCTGTGTGCGGGATACATTTCCGGCGCCCAACCCACCTTAAAGGCCGGCAATGCTCCTGTAGCTCCTCTGGTGTTGGGGCGTGGGCGGCGGTAGTCACTTATCATCAGGTGACTCGAACGCTCGTTTGCCTTGTCTTTTCCTTAAAAAAAAAAACAGCGTGAAGCTGATTTGATTAGATTGTTTTTATTTTAACGTCTATAAATTCTGTTCTATACAATAATGATTATTTCCATCTTTTTCCCCACAGGTCGCCGGTACAATAGTCACGTACGAGCTAGTGATGTTCCAGTTTAACGCATCCCCACCGACTCTCAATGCAACTACTACTACAAGTGCACCTCCTAATATGACAACACCAGTTTTTAGTTTAAATGATTATTAATTGTTAAAAACATATTAAAGTTGTTAGTTTAAAAGATTTCATTTATTTTAAAATATTATTATTTACTTGAATTTAATATTTGTTAAAATAATTCAGCTTCACGCTGTATCCCGCACACAGTAGGGTAGACAGAGGGAAACTAATTTTAAGACACTCCGTTTCCCACTTTCCACCTATTTTTTTGAGGCATTGCGTGTTGAGTGGCGAAACTCAACGCCGGCAAACTTATTGCCTTAGTGCCAGAGCAAAAAAATTAAAATATTAATAAATGATAATTGAGGGAATTAATGGAGCGAGTGGAGATCGAACCTACAACCATGGCGTTACACACGTGGCGTCGTACCCTAGTGCCCATGAGCCACGACGGTGTGACTGAATATTTATGTTCACGCACAGCCGTAACCGTTGTGCGTAGAAACGTGAAATTTGGACAGATGTTAATTTTCATAATCTGGACATCCACTAAGAAGGGATTTTGAAAAATTTTAACAATAAAGGGATGAAATAGGAGTTGAAAGTTTGTATGATTTTTTTTTACATCGGCACCGATTTTTATAAAATTTGAAATTCAGACTGTTAAAAATATTTTACTGAACACGTGTTATGTGGTTTTTTTTTAGAATTCACCCCTAAGGGTGCAAATAAGCGGGCGAAGCTGCGCGCGCCCACTATTTATTTTATATTTTCATTTTCCCGCTCTGGCAACAAGGCGAGGCGCGGGGTAGAATGCGGGAAGTATCTCACAAATAACAGCTGTAGATTGAAAGATGCACAATACTTTATTATGTATTTTTATTTTGTAAATAGTCACATATAAAATATATTTTTTCATAACATAAAACTTCAGTTTATTAAAAACATCAGTAAACTTAAAATTATTTAGTTATTCTCAGTCTATACCCATGTAAAACTGTCCGCTTTTGAGACATCTCGCTGGATGAACCATTTGTAATGCTGAAACAGAAATATTTATTAACATTACGCTTTCAACTAGACAGTATGGAGCGTCAAACACTACGGTCTCTTTACTATATCCTATAATATTTCTACAGATTTAAAGCCCAAAGTCAATGCAATGTATGATGGATATCATATATTTTAATATAGCAATAATCTATACTTGTAATAAATCTGTAGAAAAGTCGTTTCTGTACATTGAAAATATTTAAGAAAAAATAAGTCAGGGTGTTTAAGGATAACTAACAGAATCCATTTCCAACATTTTTGGAATTTTTGTCTGTTTGTCTGTTTGTCTGTTTGTCTGTTTGTCTGTTTATGTGAACACGTATCACGTAAAAAGTACACAATAAATTTAAGGAACTTTTATATATAAAAATTATAAATAAATCAAGGTAGGTTTTAGTCTTTATTTCATTGTAATCGCTTCACTCTATCAAAAGATATAAGTATTTAAGTTTTCAAGACGTTAATATTTGAGATAGTTTAAAACGACACAAGTAATCGCTATCTACTAATAGTAGGTACTAACGAATCTTGATAACGCAAAAAACGTTCTGTGGAGTTAAACACTAATTACGACGGGAGGAATATTAATCATTTTAATACTAAAGAATATTAATCATTTTAAATACTAAAGATATAAGTATTTAAGTTTTCAAGAAGTTTATATTTGAGATATTAAAAAATCGATACAAGAACGCTATCTATTGACCAATAGTAGGTACTAACGAATCTTGATAACGCAAAAA
>JAATLQ010034247.1:0-21748 GCA_013421005.1 Heliconius erato x Heliconius himera
AGGAATCCAGGGCAGTACGCGAGGCAATTAAGAAATCGTTGGCGGTAGTTTGATATAATAATTATGTCAACTGACAGACGAATGCCACCTCAGTCTACCCGTGACCACGGACTACTGCAAAGTGTTCGAAACGTCGGGTTTCCAAAAATGTATAAACATACAAAATATACGCGATTAATCCGGTTAAAGTAGTTTTATTTAAAATGTGTAATAATCGTGAAAATCAAAGAACTTATTAACCCAAGTGTTCTTAGATAGGTGACGTTAAATAAAAACAATCATGCCGGCTGTGGGACGCCATTGGACTTAGTAAGAGATTTTTTTTTCGTTTCGAATACTACAATATGGGTATCAAATTCAAGAGCTCAATTTCAGGATTTCAAAAAGGTAAATTATGATTATCATTACCATAATGAATCCTAACAAAAAAGTGAAAAATAAAAATATATTTGTAAAAACAAAAACCCCGAGTGCATAAAACTAAAAAGAAAATTAACAAGCCCAATAGTTTACTAGGATTAACAATCGGGACCTATAAGTAATTCTTCAATCAATAAAATCTTTACCAGGAGCCCCGCATAATTTAAAGAGGTCACGAATGTTAATCCTAATAAACTGTTGGGCTTTTTAGTTTTATGCAGTCGGGGTTTTTGTTTTTACAAATATATTTTTATTTATTGTTAGTTTTAAGATACCTTATTACTAACCTATTTTCATGTACATATATATTGTTTGGCATCACTCGAAACGCCATAAACTAAACAACTGAAGTGAACTGAAGATACTCCATTTTATAATAATGTGTTAGAAATTACAAAAAATACTTTCACAATGTATTCATAGTTTTGTTTATGAAGTTTAAATACGCATGCTTTTTGCGAGTAGCGCCGTTTTTCTGTGAATAGCTATATATATCTATATAATTTGTCGAATTCATAATAATATTAATTAATATCGTTTTGTTTAGCTAAGTGTCATATTGTCATGTTTGATAATTTAAGATTTTTTTTTCAGGTTCACGCTGTATCCCGCACACAGCAGGGTAGGCAGAGGGAACCTAGTGTTACGACACTCCGTTCCCCACATTCTGCGGATTTCTGAAGGTATTGCGCGTTTAGTGGCAAAATTCAACGCCGCGCTTTGCCTCGACATCAGAGCGAAGAAATGGAAATATAAATTTAAATAAATATTTCATCTCCTCGAGTGGAAATCGAACCCACAACCAGTCGGTTTTACAGTCACACTTCGTGCCGCTGCGCCACGACTGGCTTTACTTAATAACGGAAATTTTCTATAATGCAGACAGAATTGCTTATTCAAAAATATATTGCACAACATTACACTTTTATTTATTCAAGGCCATCATCTTATTAGATCCATTTACGTATTTAGATTATTTGCTTTGTAATTTTTTATCTTAACGAAAATATTTGACATTGCGTATTTCCTGAATTGTTTAAATGCCAATTTAAATAGGTTTAATCTTAAAATGTAAATAGTTTGTGTTCAGAAAAGTTTTATTATTATACAAAAATAAATGAGCAATTATCGAGACCATCGTGGCGCACGCCCACGCCTGCGACTGTAAGTTTGACGATTGTGGGTTTGATTCCCACTAGGATAACTCAAATATTGAATATTTTCATTTCGACGCTCTGATAACAAGGCAAAGTGCGGAGTTGAGCTTCGCCGCTCAACACGCAATACTCAAAAATTCGGCGAAAACGAGGAACGAAGTGTCTTAACGAGGTTCCCTCAGCTTACCATAGCAGCTAGCTAACAACTCAAAAGAATTTATTAATAAAAATCACGTTCACATCAAAAAAATCCACAAACATATATAAATTGTTTAATAAATTTCATACATAATTAAAAAGGAATCCCAGCTTGTATAAATTCTTGACATCAGCCATTCAACAAATCGTACGCTTATCCTCCCGCACTGTAGATTGAAAGAACTATAGAGATTTTTTTTGTAAAACATCAAGGGGTTTCAAGGACCCCTAAATTGGCTGTACCTTTGTGGGCCGTGTAATTACTCTGCCACTGATAAAAAAAAATGTACAATCTCTTCTGTGGGTTGTATTTGAAGCGCTTTGGACGTGTTTCTTTTTCGCTTTAACTGCAATCAATTTTTCTTTTAACAACTTTTTATAAGTTAGTTTGCTTTATTTTGAAAGACGAATATATTATACAGTTCTTTCAGAATCAAATTAGTATAAAATAAAAAGAAATATATAAGTACGTAAACGGCTATACTGCCCTTATTATTTGGCGCTTTATACCTTATATAGCTGAGTTAGCACAGATAAACTATAGTCAAAACACTCTTTTTTTCCCTTTTCGCCTTAATTTGAGTTATTACGTGTTGTGTATGTTTTTATACTTTTATTTTTTTAGCTTCACGCTGAATTCTGCATATGTGGGATAGCCAAAGAATATTTCTATAGATGAGAAGGGAACTTAATATTAAGACACTCCGTTCTCACTGCCGTTCTCCGCTTTCCGCCGAATTCTAAAGACGTGAAGTGACGGAATGCAACGCCAAAACAAGTATTTTATTTCCTCGCGTGGAAATCGAACCCACAATAAATCGTGCTTATAACCGACGACTGGCGACAATTACTAGTTATTCTCTCAAAAAATCCCAAATGCTTTAGACAAAGAGATGTTCAAAGACATTTTCTTACTATTTGTATATGGTATCTCATAATATACTATGTTTTATATCTCAATTTCCCTTTAACGCAAGAGTGGGTTCCAAATCGAGATATCCATCTTAGCCCTCACCAGTTAATGATACGTGGGCATACAATATGACAGTATTTGGAAGGGATATCTTGTATATTATGGACATCTTTAGTTTATCATGATGAAAAAATATATAAAAGATATTTTTCTGTTCTTGTTTTTGGGGAAAACATTAGATAAGTTTATTATATTCTTTTCAGTTATTATCATACCTAGCAATAGCTATTATTTTTTATCTCTTTCTTTCTCTCTCTCTCCCTCAAATAAATTTGTAGTTTTGTGAGTAGAATATTTGTAGATAGCACTGAGTGAAGAAGTTTGAAAAGTCAACTTCTATATTATTAAGCAACTGACCGTAGACAGTCGAGATTTGGTCTGTAATTTCTGAAAGAGAAAGAAAAAAGAAGAAGATTTTACGCGCACTTTGCCTCGACACCAGAGCGAAAAAATGGAAATATAAATGTAAATAAATATTTCATCTCTTCGAGTGAGGATCGAACCCACAACCAGTCGCGTTTACAGCCACACTATGTGCCTCTGCGCCACGACCGGCCTCAAAATTCGATAGTCGATATATTTTTAAGTATTTATTAAAATAAATTCTTAAAAATATATCGACATTATAACTTAAATATAATTAAGTGCCACTCAAATATATACAATTAGAGAATATACAGTACATTAATTATGCAAAGTGATGGAAGAGCAATTAACTTTAGCAACTATCGCGTTACAGACTACTTCGATGTCGCCGATATTAATTGGTTAAAAGTTTTTAAACAAACACATTTTATTTCATAGTATTATAATTTTTCCTTTGGAACTGATATTTTTTTTATTTTTTGACTTTTTTTTGGGTGGGTAAATAGACATGGTAATGTACTCCTGTTATATATAGTTTTAGATATTATTATTTAAATAAGATTTTCTGGAAGCATTGCGTGTTTAGTTCTGCCACTCAACACGCCATGGTTCCAGAGTTTGACGAAAGGTGAGAACAGGAGTGTCTTCTTAACACTAGGTTCCCAGGTTCCCTCTGCCTACTCTGCTATATAGGCACAGTTCATAAATTAGTAATACATATAATACCAACTGAAGAAATAATTATTTTCTTAAAATTATTTTTATTTTTTTGATATCTAATTGGTTTCTGCCATAAAATTTATAATATTAAGAAAACGAATAATATGAAGAAGAAGAATAAATATATTTCCTCGACGTATAAACGATGGTGAATTTGTAGAGCATGCTGGTCTAACCCACTGCAATTTACGACGTAGACCGTTCTTACCGTAACATTAATCCAGGTCACAGGCACATTTGTCTCTACATTAACTCGAAAGATAAATTTTTACTTAGCATATTTACATATTTTTATATTTATCGCTTTGAATGTGTTGATTAAATTAAAGTTGTCAATGTTTTATAGGTCAATATAAATTATATTTAATATGAATAGAATTTTAAATAAGACATTTGATACAAAGTAGCTTTGAAAAATGGAAAAAGAAAACACTTTACACGAACGTTTCTGTACAAATCTAAAGTTCAGGCAGAAAATATCTCTAGATACGCCCACGTACATTCGGGTAAGCCGAGAGATACGAGAGAGAGAGAGAGAGAGAGAGAGAGAGAGAGAAAGAGAAATACCTAAGATACTCAGTTTTCCGCATTCTAATTAATTTGTGGAACTCAATGCCGCGGCTTTTCTTACCACAGCGAAAAAATAACCCCCAAGTGGGGGTGAATTCACAGCAATGGTATTATAGTCAGATGCTTTACCACTGCGCCATAAAGATATTTATTTTTCATATATATTTAAGCTTAGTTAATTATTACCCACTCCATCAGTTGATAAGTATGTTGCTATTCAATGGAGTGACTAATTCTGCCATTCGCTTGGAAGTAATTTTAATCTAACCTGAGAGGATTTAAACGGCTCATTGGAATTTTAAATGGGTCTTCTAAATATTTGTTGATTCGATTCCCACTCAAAGGAATACATTGTTAATATTTTCATTTGCTCGCTCTGATAAGAATGCAAAGCGCGGCGTTGAGTTTCGCATCTCATAACGTAATGTCTCGAGGATTCGGAAAGTGGAGCATGTAAGTTTTTTAATAGGAACGGAGTGTCTTAACACTAGATGCCCAGGTTTCTTTTGCCTACCCTATTATATTTGTGGAATACAGCTTGAAGATAAAAAAATATATTTTTATGTTAAATATTCAAGGGCTTACTGGAGAGGAACGGGATCTGACTTTAAGTGCTATAATTAGGGTGCCATCTCTATCTTGACCTAAACTAATTTTCATTTATCTGCCCTTGCTAGCACGACGATAAAGCGCGACGTTGAGTTCCGCCATTGGGCACCCGAAGGGCATTTAATTTTTATTATGTTACTAATACATATTGGTAAAAAATCTATATATATAAATATATATATATATATATATATATATATATATATATATATATATATATATATATATATATATATATATATATAATATTATTTTTTCTAAAGATTTTTTAAAACAAGAAAGGAAGCCGTAAATCAAAATTTACACATTACTAGATCGTCCGTAAAAAGATTCGTATGAATTATACCATAACTAATGCAAATTGATAGCCGCTATCGTTGCTCCGTGCCCGAATAAAATTAGCATAAGCGTATGACTTTAATACCGTATCTTATAGGGCTATTTTGATACTTAAAATGATTAATTGTAATTTTTTTTTTGGTAAAATATGAATGAAATTTGAATTAATTTACCTTCACGCTGTATTCGCTGTATATCAACCCTACTAGAGGGAACCTAGTCTTAAATTCAAATTTACAATATTCGTTATTCAAATAGACCAGGACAGACATTGAGGCCAGTCGTGGCGCAGCGGCACGAGGTGTGACTGTAAAACCGACTGGTTGTCGGTTCGATCCCCACTCGAGGAGATGAAATGTTTACTTAAATTTATATTTCCATTACTTCGCTCTGGTGTAAAGGACAAGCGCGGCGTTGAGTTTTGCCACTCAACACGCAATGCCTTCAGAATTCGGCAGAAAGTCGAGAACGGAGTATTTTAACGTTAAGTTCCCTCTGCCTCCCTGCTGTATGCGGGATACAGCGTGAAGCCGTTTTTTTTTAAATAGATTATTGTAAGTAATTTGGAATCGTCGAATATATAAAAAAAGCTACCACCGATTCGGAAGGCAAACTTAGAATACATTGTGGAATTTTAATATATACACGTATACTCAGACTCATAAAAGATTTATTAACTTTTTGGAGGCGAAAACGTGGCGTAACAAGCTTATCTTTATTTCTCGTTCATATCGTATGTCACTATTTTTACTATGACATTATACATATATGCTGTCGGACAAACAGAATATTATAGTTATTATACGATTGAGGCCAGTCGTGGCGCAGCGGCACAAAGTGTGACTGTAAAATCAACTGGTTGTGGGTTCGATCCCCACTCGAAGAGATAAAATATTTACTTAAATTTATATTTCCATTTCTTCGCTCTGGTGTCGAGGCTAAGCTCGGCGTTGAGTTCTGCCACTCAACATGCAATGCCTCCAGAATTCGGCAAAAAGTGGGGAACGGAGTGTCTTAACACTAGGTCCCCCCTGCCTACCCTGCTGTGTGCGGGATACAGCGTGAAGCTGATAAAAAAATATTATTGAAGCAACTGTAATACCTGTATCTTCAAGAACATCTCATAGAGAATCTCGAGCGCTTAGGTTAAAAATAGATTATACGGCCTTTTTTTGGAGAAGGAGTATTGAATTTATATCATTCCATAAGATAAAATACTATAGTGGACTAGTCGACCAATTTTAACGTTCGTCATTTGTCTTACTTTTTTAATTGTGTGTTCCAGATGGGTGTTTGTCTATATTCAAATTCAAATTCAAATTAAATTTAAATTAATTTATTTTATTAAGATCATTTAAATTTTACATAACTTTACATTATTATCATTCGCGACAGACCTTATTAATTCGCGCCTCTAAAGAACTTTCAATTTTTAACAATATGGTAGAAAATTATATGTCTATCGAATAACGAATATTTTATAACACATTTTCAAATTAATCTGAGCTTACACACACCAACCTATATACTACTAGTAGAGCAGTCATTTCCTGTACTTTAATCTATTACTAAATTTCATTGTTCGAGCTCTAAATCTCTACATCTCTCATTTTATGCAATAATCGATTTATAAATTACTGCATAGTATACACAAATTCGTGACCACATTACGTTGTTTATCGTGGCCTTATAGTATGTATAAAAATGATAAAAAAAATGTACATTTATACACACAAAAGTGCCGATTATACATTTTCCCAAAAATAAAAAAAAAATTATACTACGGATAACCATACGTCACTTCGACGTACGAAATATTTTTTCATTAAAGATACTGACGAAAGTGGTGCACTTATCGAAGTTATGTACATATATAGATATGATCGGTCAACTAAGTTAGCAGGTACGGCTCTTTTGGTGACGCAAAAAACCATTGAATTATATTGAATTTTCAAAATTGATCACGTCGATTCGACGTAGGTTATCTATCTAGGGTTAAATAAATATTTCACATCCTCGAGTAGGAATCGAACCTACAACTAATCGATTTTACACAGTGAAAATCACAGTTTGTGACCGGCTTCCTATCAGTAGTTATTTGCAATATGACGTACCTAAATAGCTGTTTCGTCAATTTTATCTTAAGTTAATAGGGTAACCAATTTGAAAGACCTCTCTTTAAGCCCAAATAATTAGAGTAGCTATATATATGTGGTATCTTTATATGCTGGTTAAACCAAGGTTACAAGATAATAAGTCATTAATATAACCAACCGGTCTTATGATATAACGAAGTTTAGTACTCGATAGCGACTCGGTTAGGCTACAATGAACCAAGTGAGAATTAAACTTAATTTTAATAGTTAACTTAAGATTTTTAACTATAGTTAGGTAATAATGAGTGAAGTGAATTTGCAGGCATTGGCTGGGACAGGTGGGTTTTTTAATATGAATTCATATTATATTTTTTTAACTATAGTCCTATTTTTATGGTAAGCTTTGCTAATGCCAAAAAAATATATTTGTTTATCTCTATAAATAAATAATGATAGCAATATGCTATACCTGAAATATTCAGGTATTGTACAGGTTTTTGTATAAA
Source organism: Heliconius erato x Heliconius himera (assembly GCA_013421005.1). NCBI lineage: Eukaryota > Metazoa > Arthropoda > Insecta > Lepidoptera > Nymphalidae > Heliconius > Heliconius erato x Heliconius himera. The sequence goes on from JAATLQ010034247.1 coordinate 7,955, forward strand.
AAATAAATTTAGAAGGTGAATTTATAGACAATGAATATATGTAATGAGAAATTACTATGTCTAATTCTACGTAGTACAAGTACCTACATATATTGGAAATAAGTTCTATAGGAATATATAAATTTGTACATATAAAATTTTTAATTAAACAAATTTATATATAATACGAACTGCTGCCCGCTACTTCCTTTTCTTCGATTGTTAAACTTAATATTTCCTGTTTTCCGTTTCCTGTAGAAATTTTGGGAATTTTCCCCTTGCTAGTCCCAAATTCTTTAACGTAAACGAATATAGTCAATGGTCTTTTCAAATAAATGCACTATCTATACAAAATAAAAAAATGCTTTTGGAACACTAGTTCCTTAGATTAGCTTGTTCAAGTAAACGAACACTTAAGCTTTATATTATTAGTCTATAAAACTGGCATCAATAAAAAAAAATATCAGCTTATAAAACTCGAAAAAAAGTGATTTTAATTTCTTTAATTAAGAAGTTTCCCCATCGCGAGTGCTCTCTACACGAATACATTTAAATATTAATCACTGTTAGCTTTGATTTATTATTAAATTTTCAATCAGTATAAGTGAATGAATAATTTTCATTTCCTCACTATGGTAATAAGACAAATCGCGGCGTTAAATGTTTCTACTTAACATGCAATGTCTTGAAAATTGTGCGAAAAGTGGGAAGTCTTAATATTAGGTTCCCTCTAACTGTCCTGTTATATGCGGAATACAGCGTGAAGCTAAAAAACAATATAACAAAGCTGCTTTTCTATTTTTATTTATACTGTAATGGATTTTCGATGTATATTCTTTAGAACCTCTGCTAAATATTTAATTTTTAATTCCTTTAAATATAAAATCTATGAACTATTATTGTAAATATTCGTATTAAGACCTACATACAAATAAAGGTGGCAATGCTGATTTGACTGTAAACGCTACAGTTTTGGAGTTTGATTTCCGGGGAATGATTTATTTTCAATAGAAGCCATTCATGGTACAGGGGGTGAGTTCGATTCCCACTCGAGGATTTTTTTAAATATATATTTTTATTTCTTCGCTCTGTTGTCGAGGCATAGCGCGGCGTTTAGTTTCGCCACGCAACATATTGCATTGAGAATCCGGGGGAAAATGGGGAGCGGAGTGCATTAAATTTACTTTTATTTAATAAGAAAACCATTCAACAATGAAATTGTAAACTTCCTTCAGACACTTATTGATTCAACAGACTGACCTACTTTAACTTGTTTATGTCACTTCAGTCGGATTAGTATTAAGAGGTTTACTAGATCGAGTTAAGGGCCAGTTGAAACTTGGTTTGGTTGGTTAAACTTAAACTCAAGTACCTACTATTGCTAAAGCTTATGTTGCTACTTTTTTAATAGTGAAATAGATATTTAATCATATTTACACTGCATCCCGAATACAGCAGGGAAGGCAGAGGGAACCTAGTGTTAAGATACTCTGTTCCCCACTTTTCGTCGATTTTTTGGCGGTGGTCTGTTGAGTGACGCAACGCCGTGCTTTTGCTTTGATGAAAAAGCAAAGAAATGAAATTATTAATAAATAATAATTCGTTCCCTCGAGTGGAGATCGTAGCTACAGCCTTTACGTTACTCTAACACCCTCATACCTTTGCGCCACGACGGCTTCGAATAGATATTTGCGTAAACATAATATTTACTTTATGTTAAATATAAATTTTGTTTAGTTAGGTTGAAATAACCTAGTGCTAAAACTCCGTTGTCACTATCCAATTTTCCAATGGTTGAAATTAAAGCTACAATTTGCCTTCTTATCAAAGCAAAGAAATGAAAATAATTTATTCCCTCTTATAGTAATCTAATTTACAACTATCGCGCTTACAGTCAGACGTTATGCCACTGCACTACGACGATCTATATTCATACAATACTTTAATGTATTAAATGAATACTCTACGCCACTCAACAGTTAAGCCCTACAACTAACCTGAACTAGGAACCTAATCAACACTAGGTTCCTAGGTTCCCATGTATTTTCGAGACCCAGCATAAAGCTGAAAAAAAAACCAATGGCATTAATCTAGTACAAGCGGGAAGTCGCGAGACTAATGAAATATAAAATACAATTTATTTCGATTGGCTATTAACTTATGTAAACAGCGCTTCGATTAAAACAGTACAAATTTTCATGTTTGATTTAAGTTGTATGAAATTTTACAGCTACATTATGTTCCAGCAATAATATATATTACTATTATTTGTTGAATTTCCACGTGTTAATAATATACAAAACGTTAAATATTGAAATTATACTAAAATACGAGATTGAAATTGCATAGATATTTTGTAGCATCATTTGATATTTAAGGATTGTTGTGTTACTGTAAACGTGACAGTTTGTGGGTTAGATTCTCACTCAAAAATTTATTATTTTTATTTCGCCGCTCTGGTGTGGAGGAAAAGCGCGGCGTTGAAGTCCGCCACTCAACACGCCATGTCTCCAGAACTCGGCAGAAAGTGGGGAACGGAGTGTCTTAACACTAGGTTTCCCTCTGCCTACCCTGCTGTGTGCGGGATACAGCTGATTTATTTGATTTTACATTTTTCGGCGGTTGTTACGCAGCCAAGAGTCTGACTGTAAATGAGAATGAAATTTTCGCAAATTGTGTGGAGAGCGGAGAAAGGACTTGCCAACCCTCCTATGCGGATAAAAATATTTAGCTAGTTTAACGCCGTGCTTTACTGGACATCAAAGCGAATAAATGGAAATATAAATTTAAATAAATATTTCATCTCCATCGAATCGAATCGAACCCACAACCAGATGGTTTTACAGTCACACTTTGCGCCCCTGCGCCACGACCGGTCGAAAAATATGTAAAGATAACAAATACATATTCCAGCAGACTTGTTTAATTTAGATCCAAAATATTCAAAAGCCAAATGAGTTTCTCTTTTCAACATTCCATTGTTTGTTTCAATCTATTATATCGCAGAAATCGATTTCAACTTTTTAATTACTACGTCTGAGCGTTACTGAGATATGAGATTTTTGTAAAACTGCTTATTAAAGGATCCTTCAATGTTATTAGAAATAGTACTTGATGACTACTGTGAATGATGAATTTTGGGTTTGGATGGTAAAAGAAGGATGGTAAGAGAATGGAGTATCCCTGTTCTAGAAAGACTCAGATTACTTACAATATCTCTAATTTAGGTGGAGAGGGAAAAACAAAGAATCTTAACATAAGGTTACTCTCTGCTTAGTCGTAGCTTTTTTTTATGGAAAAAGAGAAGACAAACGAGCGTACGGGTCCAAACACTGTTGAATGTTTTATAAGCTCAGTAATTTAGTGCATTCTTTGAGTCTTTTATCGTATAATTAAAGTTTAAAGTTTACTTTAACTTTTGTTATTATTTCGTATTAAATCATAGGTTTCCAAAGTAAAAGACTTTGAAACAGATTCAACATATTTATAACTTGTTTATATTAAAATTATTTTTAAATAATTTTAAAATAGTGTTCTACTAGCGGCTTCGCGTATGGTTTATGTTTTATACACATAATGAATTTCATTTAAATCACTCAATCTGTTAGTGAAAACCGCATTCAAATTTATTGTTTAGTTTGAAAAGTCGAGGCATAACGTAATGTAAATTAACTTCGTTTTTTGATATTGATAAACATTATATTATTTATTTTTATTTTCTAAGTTAAACCATTTACTCAGCACACAGTGTCTTATGAGTTTGATGTTCGTCTGTGCGTTGTCTGTCATTCACTCAGTATAGAAAGCGTTTTATATATTTAGACTAATTGATTATCTATATATATAAAAGGACTTGAGCAGAGCTTGGACAGAGCCGTAACCGCTGATGGTCGAAACGTGAAATTTGGGCAGATGTTTATTTTCATATTCTGGACATCAACTAAGAAGAAAATTTGAAAAATTTGAACCCTAAAGGGATGAAATAGGGGTTGAAAGTTTGTATGGAATTTTTTTTTTATCTGTACCGATTTTTATAAAATTTGAAATTCTGACTCTTAAAAATATTTCATTGAACACGTGTTTCATGGTTTTTAAGAATTCACCCCCTAAAGTTTCAAATAAGGGGTTGAAAGTTTATATGGAAAAATCTTTAAATTGCCACCGATATTTATAAAAAATTAAATTCAGACTGTTAAAAATAATTTATTGAACACGTATTTCGTGTTTTTTTAGAATTCACTCCTAATAAGTGGGCGAAGCCGCGCGCGCCCTCTAGTTATCAATAATATTTTATATTATATTTTTTTATTTATAAACCAAAAGAAATAGAATAAATACTAAATGATAAGGGAATTTCACTAAAATACCATAGTGAAAATTGCATTTGAACCGATTAAACCGTTTCTGTAGAACATACGGACACAAAATTAAAAAAAAAAACGATGCTTTGGGTTCTATTTGATTTATGACACGAATGCATTCTTGTCATCGATTGCGATCCATTGCGAACCTCACCACCTTATGGAATTTGTGATAGAGAGATTTGCTCTTGTTTTCAGTATTCGCAACAACAACAAACCTTTTTAAACTTTCGCCACTTACTGACACTGTATCCCTAGCGGGATAGTCAGAGAGAAAGGAGCGCCAAAATTATGGTCTCTACGTACTATTTTTCTATTTTTCTTCACCGTGACGTCTTCGCTAGTACCTGCCATTCTGTGTATCTCTTTATCTCTTCATCGGATCAGCTAATCTAACTCCGCATATTCTACAAATTCATCTTTCGTTTATTCTTCTTCTGTAATACCCACGTTTTGCTGCCGTATAACAAAGTCGGTACCAACACTGCATTATGTACGGCCAAACGTACAGCTGTCCTACGTTTGGTTTGTCGTAAATAATAAAGTTACGGCTCTGTTAACCTTGTTACCGGCAGCAATACGCCTTTCCACAACAATTTCATTCAAATACCAGAACCTTTGTCTTATAAGCATTCAGGCTTAGACCATTGTTTTACACCCTTCTTTTAAAGTGGTGACTAATGCCTGCAACTCGTATTCCTATGATGCAAAGAGGACTGCGTCATCTACGTATAGCAGGCAATAGACGTTCAAGTCACCTAGTTTTACTTCTATGTCATTTTGTTTCACTCCTTGGAGGCAGCTACCCAAATACTAATTAAACAACCAAGTTGACATGGCGCATTCTTGTTCAACACCCGATTAGATGTCAAACCAAGCCGACATGCCACCACCTCATACTCACACGTATTCTGAGTAATATCTGTAAATAGGCTTTACAGAATACAATAAGGGTCCGCTCATATTGTACCGGGTAGAATCTGCAATAATTTCGTTTTCACAACTCTGTGAAACGTTTTTTCCAAGTCCATAAAAGCACAGAAAACTTTTTGGTTAACGGCCAAAAATTTTTCCGTGATCATGCGGAGAGAAAAAAATGTGATCCATACACTCTCTTACGGGTCTAAAGCTTCCTTGAGCCTCCCACAAAAGCCTTTCAGACCTCTCTTTCATTCTTTTTGCTAATATTTAGCATAAACTTTACTACCTAAGCTAATCAAACTGATAGCCTTATTGGCTTGTGCAGTCTATCTGTGAACCTTTGCCTTTATACAAAGGCACTATGATTGTACCTCGCCAATCCTCTGGGACCTCTATTTCCAGCATAAATTGCACAAAAACCAATGGAACAAGTCCAAGATGCGTGGCCCACCATATTTGATCATCTCGGCAGTAACTCCATCGGCTCCCGCTACCTTACCACATTCCCAAGCACTACCTCGTAACCGCTTTGCGCATTTCCGATTCATTCGTTCAAATCACCACATATTAGTATTTTTTTTTTCCTCTATCACTACCTGGTATGACTCTGAGACTCTCCCAAAATACTTCGAGATCGCTTATTGGAGTTAAGTATATTGGCGCATACACCGCTAAGAAGAAATCTCTTTTTCAAGCTAGGGATAACCCAGCTTGAAGAGGGACCAAAGCAATCTCGGGTTGATGGCATTTTATTTTACCGCCTACCTTGACAGCTTCTCTTGGTTTCCTAACTTCCACCACCTTTTCTCAATATATGTCCAAAATAACAAATAAAATGTTGCTTAATTATTGAAATGCTTCTTTATTTTGAGCTCAGACAGTATGGACTCATTTTGCAATATCTACGTAGTTACATAGATATGTAGGTACTTAATAGATGTTAATTGTACATATATCTATACAAAGTTTTGCGTCTCCTTAGAATCGCAAAAACAATATTGATTTTTTTATGTAACAACCCGAGTATAATAGTAATAAATTAACAAATATTTGTAAAGACATTACTGTATTTGGCTACTGTAATATTTCTTATCTTATCTATTAATTATAAGTTATTTACATTTTACGTATATGCAGTAGTTTGCCATAAGAAAAAGCAGCTGAAAACCGCGTGGCAGTCTTTTAAAATCATATTGAAATAACTGAATGAATTTCACTTGTTTTTTTGTTATGAAATTTAGGAATTCTAAAAGTATTTAAAGAATCCAGTAGCAGGAATCTAGTTTCACTTCGCTCGATTCTCTATTTATCGCACCAAAAATTTTATTCTTTTTTGCTTCAGTTCTCATTTATAGCAATTTTCGTGGCATTGCGTGTTGTGCTCAACATCGCGCTTTGCCGAGTTACTAGAGCAAAAAAAATTATAATATTAATAAATCATAATTCATGCTTTATAGAAAACTATGATATGGCTTAGTTGGTCAGAGCACTTGGACGGTTTCCAAGAGGATGAGGTTCAAATCCCGCTACGTTAAATTTTTTATAACACTTTAAAATTGTAAAAATAAATAATAATGATCACACAACTGTCGCGTTTACAGTCACACCTTTTGTGCCGCTGCGCCACGACGCCCTTATCTTAATATCATAATCAAAAAATATATACATAGAATTTTTTATAATAAAACCTGAGAAATACTTTATTTCACTGTACTATGTACTATTTTATTTAGTAGCAAGTTATATTGGTTAGTCGAGGGTACTTCGCGTTTCACTAAAGTTCCATCGAGGCTGTAAAACCGCAAGGACTCTCAAAGCCTTATGTAAAATGAATAAATTAAATTATTAAACTATTTACAATTTTATTTAATTGAGGCCACTGCGGCACAGGGGCAAAAGCGTGTGACTGTAAACACGACGTTATGAGTTCAATTCCTACTCGGGGGAAAGAAATATTTAATATTTTCCTTTCCTCGTTCTGGTAACGAAGTAAAGTGTTTCCTTGAGTTCCACCACCGTGTGTTCCACAAAGTACAATGCCTCGAGAATTCGGTGGAAAGTGAGGAACAGAAGTGTTTTAATGGGAACCACTTGATGCGCGAGCGGGATGCATCATGCATGTGTAGCTATAAAACAATATTACTAGCATTTATTATTATAAAACTATTTCAGTGAGTTACAATGTTCGGCAGTAAATACGATTGTAATAGGTTCGATCTCGACTCGGTGGAAACATATATACACATATATATATATATATATATATATATATATATATATATATATATATATATATATATATATATATATATATATATATATATATATATATATTTAAAAAAAATTGAGGTACGGAACCAAAAAATATATTTGTCCTGACCAAACCGAGGTAGCCGTATATATTGATTGAATTAATGTAAAACGGAAGAAAAATAACATTTTTCATTTACAAAATTAGATAATACTTTATGATTCTTTTTGTTACTAGAACTACCAGAAATTTTTGCTAGCGTAGGTCTTTAAAACGTACTATAGAGGAGAATCTAATTTTTTTCCGGTTCCGTAGAAATTTTGAGCAATCCTTTCTTTACATACATACTATATACCAAATTTTAAACTTTCTAAGTCCAGAATCTTGCCTGTCGTGGTACAAGCCTGTATCTGTTAGCACGACAAACCCACAACGGGTTATAGGACCGTTCGTTCTTTCATTTGGTCTTTGAGGAAAGCGGCGGGGGACGAAAGTGTCATAATGGGAACGAAGTGTCTTAATACTAGGTTCCTCTGCCTACCCTGCTATGTGCAGAATACAGCGTAAGGCTAAAAAAACAAAAAAGGTCCAGCAGTTTCGTGTGTTCATTGTCAGTCAGTTTAATAACGGAAGTTTCATATATAGACTATAGGTCTTTTGGTACCTTCTCCATTTATCATTTTTCCATTGTAAGCAAACAAACCCTTAGGACAAGTTTATCTGTTTTCTTATTATTGTGTAGTATTTCCCTTCTAAGGCAAAGCGTTTCGAAAATAAGATGGTAAAGGAAGTAAGAAGTCGAAGTTTTTTTACTACCTACCCTACTTTATGAAGGAATGAGCGTGAATCTGGAAAATAATATAGTTTTTATTAATAAGATTCCCATTTTGTTTCAGGGAACGATGACGTTAAAGACCAATCTCGATCCGCAATGGAAGATGTCAATCTTGCACTAAAAGCATGTGGTTTCGGCCTATTCCACATCCAACTGCTGTGCTCGGCCTTTGTGGCCTTAGTATCCGGCATGGTTATGACGAACTCAACGTCATTCATACTACCTGTCGCTGAATGTGATCTTGATATGAATCTGCTGCAGAAAGGATTGCTCAATGCCGCCCCTTATATTGGTAAAATTGATATTATATTTATTGTAGTTCGTAATAATGGGGTGGGGTAGCGTACGTCTGTAAATGCGGTTCGTGTGGGTTCAATGCCATGGCTCTAGATTCCTCTTGCCTGAAGATCTTTAACTTTACGGTAATTGGAAGCAATTTAAGTAATAATATTTTTATATACAAAATTTATGCAAAATAGAGTGTTATATTTCTAATATGGAACATGTCTAAATTAGGCAGTTTAAGGAATATGAATTAACTTTTGCTTAACCTGCAATATAAAAAAATATAATTTTCATTTCTTTAATTTGAGCATCTTAAAGGTTAACTAAGAAACTTCACAAGCAGGAAGGATTGAAAAAGATAAGCCTACAAATTTTATAAGATATAAGTTTACCTTCACAATGTTTTGTACGAATCAAATTGTTATTGTTAATTTTATTTCAGGAATGACATTATTTTCGATTGTCGGTGGATTTCTGTCAGATACATTTGGCCGCAAATTTTTCATAATATCAGGGTACGGTGGATTGTTTATTTTCACGATATTGGGCGGATCCAGTCAGACATATTTCGTGTTAGTGACAGCTAAATTCTTTGAAGGAGTATTGTAAGTATTGTAATTATATATTTAAGCTATTTAACCGTTGATTTTCTTTTTGGTTTCACGAAACCGATGGTAGTAGGTTCGATTCCACGACACTCAAGTGATTATGTTTAGTTTATTTTCATTTCCATGCTCTACTAGAAAGAGCACGTCGTTGTGGGATAATAATTTCGTCATTTAATACGCAATACCACAAAACATTAAGCAGAAAGTGCAGAACAGAGTGTTCAGAAACTTCGTCTCGCATATTCCGCTTAGTAAAAATAAAAACAGATGTTCTCTACCTAAGTAAGAAAAATGAAGTATATAATAAAAAAATAAATTAAATCAGCTTCACGCTGTATCCCGCACACAGCAGGGTAGACCGAGTGAACCTAGTGTTAAGACACTCCGTTCCCCACTTTCTGCCGAATTCTGGAGGAATTGCGTATTGAGTGGCAGAACTCAACGCCGCGCTTGGCCTCGACACCAGAGCGAAGAAATGGACATATAAATTTAATTAAATATTTCATCTCCTCGAGTGGGGATGGGGTCCACAACCAGTCGGTTTTACAGTCACACTTTGTGCCGCTGCGCCACGACTGGCCTCTAATAAATAGTGATAAAAACTTTCACTTCATATAAAACTGTATGACCAAAGTACGCTATGTTTATTTTCAATCTCGAAAGACCCATATTATATTTTGGACATGCTAAAAGTAGTATATAAATAGAAAAGCTATTTAGTTAGTTCTATTCTTGTAATACCTACAAATTTGTATAAAGTCTTGGCTAATAAATGTTTGGTGTGTATCACAATTTTGACATTTGATAAGTTTATTTTAGGTCACAGAAGAAAATATGAATTCTTTTTATACTTATCCATATATTTTTAGATTTACTTAGTCCCTTCGTTGATTTCTTTTAAATTCTGCGGTATAAGAATGCGTAGGGAATATTTTGTATAATAATAAAGTATATTTTAAGTAGTAGAGGCTAGTCGTAGCGCAGCGGCACAAGGTGTGACTGTAAAATCGACTGATTGTGGATTCGATCCCCACACGAGGAGATGAAATATTTTCATAAATTTATATTTCCATTTCTTCGCTCTGGTGTCGAGGTTAATCGCGGCGTTGAATTCTGCAGCTCAACACGCAATGCCTCCAGAATACGGCAGAAAGTGGGGAACAGAATGTCATAACACTAGGTTCCCTCTGCCTAACCTGCTGTGTGCGGGATACAGCGTGAAGCTGATTTTTATATTTTAAGTAAAAGTTTGTAGACATCGTTTGGTTGGTTCGTTTTCTGGTTAAAAAAGGGCAGACAATAGAAACTGTGTCAATACTTCTTCTCTTTACATATCTAACTATCTGTTTCCGTATCATGCAGAGAATATAAAATTATTAAACTAACAAAAGAACATTATTGATGATGATGCTTGAGAATTTATTTAATGCCAAAATTTTCGTGACATGGGCGTAGGCATAGTTGATCCATTCCCAATTCAGAATAGTCTGATGCTCCCCCCAAAAACTTTACAAAAAAAAAAACCATATAAGTTTTTTTTTTGAAAATTTATAAAACTAAATTCAAGGGTTTCCTTAGAAAATATAACTGTTGTTGTTATATTGACTCACACTCAAAACTAAACACTGAAAGCCTCTAAATATACGGGAATGTATGAAACAGTTAAGCGCGTGACTAGCTGGACAGAAAAAGTTAAATTTTTCAATCTGTGTCTCAGTCTAGAGTGAGTTTCCAATTCTGTAAGAACATACAATATATTATACAACATTATTATGTTGAAATTTTAGTACAAGTACAAGCACCTAAACCTCTTTGTGCAGAATATAGAAACTACGAGAGACAGAGTTCTATAAATAAAAATATATATATTTGTGGAGGGTATAAAATACTGACTTCCTTTGACTATAAATAATTTGTGTTTTGAAACCAATTGCTTAATATTTATATTTGTTTCTGTTGTGTTTTCATTAGAATTGGTAAAAAATAAAAAAATTTCACCAGTCGCGGATTTTTGCTTTAAAAAAAAGGGAGATACTCAATTTATGTTTCAATATTTCAAAGAATTTTGATTATTGTTTGTAAAAAATACAAATTAATAAACAGTTTTATTTTATGTCTGAAGGAACTAGGAAGTATGACAAAAGAAGTACAATAATAAATGTCATCTTTTAGCTTAACGCTATATTCCGCACAACAGCGTAGGCACCTAGTGTTAAGACACTCCGTTCACCACTTTCTGGAGGCATTACACGTTGAGTGGAGGAACTCAACGCTTGCACTTTTGCCCAGATACTCGAGCGAAAAAATGGAAATATACATTTAAATAAATATTTCATATCTCGAGTGGGGATCGAATCTTTCTCTTCATCTTTGTGCCCTTGCGCCACGACTGGCCTTACAATATAATTTAACAGATTTTTTACGATATTAACTAATAATCGCGTAATCAAGTAAAATTAACATTGACCTCACATTTAGCTTAAAGTAAAACACACAAATGTATCTAATCTCATATCATAAGTTAAATAAATGACACTTTAGTTAGTATGTATATTAGCGTTAAGTTTAATATATGGTTATATGACTGTGGCGTAAAACTTTGAACCGAGGATAAGCTCGCAACAATTTCAATTATAACATTATATTGTTATTAATTGAAGTTTTCATCTTCAGAATCTGCTTCAGACAGTATTATGAAGTTGTCAGTAGGAGGGCTGTTGCGCACGTTGGAATTTCGCTAATATTTGATGTGCTTTGTATTTAAAATTCTAAATGTTGTTTATACGTATATACAAATATATTTATTTTTCTTTTAAGCTTTACGCTGTATCATATATAAGGGGAGGCAGAGGGAACCTGGTCTAGTGTTAAGACACTTCGTTACTTTCTCGAGTCATGGTGTGTGTTGGACCTCAACGCCGCGCTTTGCTTTGACGCCAGAGCGAAGAAATTAAAATATTTTAATGTTTCATTTGTTCGAGTGAGAATCGAACCCACAACCAGTCGCGTTTACAGTCGCACAACCCTGCACCATGAGTGGCATCGTACATTTCCCGCATTAAAATCGAATATAGTACCACGGTTTCAAATCAACAATGCACAACTACCCACTTAAACAGCTTTATTTAGCTCAACTTCGTCGACGTCGTTCAAATCTAGTAGCTAATTAAAACCTTACCACAATTCTGTCGATCGATCGCTTGATATGATTGTTTTTTTCCATCTGTAGTTCAAATGACAATACAGTGACATACATACATATACATACATACATATACATACATATATTTAGTAGTATTGTAGTCCAATATGGCCGCTGCAATAAAATGGCCTTCTACAATTTTTTTTTGAACGCATGTAACGATCCATATCAGAACTAAATTGTATAGGTAAATAATATAATTAATTCAAAAAAATAATAATTTATAAAAAAATATTATAAATATAATTTATAATATTATTTAATTTATAGCTTAAGATGAATACAATCTTATAAGTAATAGTTTAGTTCAGTTCTTCAATTACGCGTTCCGTTCACAAGTAATATTAAAGTGACGTAATATACCGTAGGTAAAACACGCAGATATAAAATATATTTATTAAAAATAACTTAATAATTATATTTAATCGTTGTGTATTATAATTTAAAATAAATAATAACATAATTAATATTTTAATTATTGTAAAATATCATGTTGGCTGAATAAGCTATTGTCAACGTCTAAGTCAAGAAAAAAGGAAAGAAAGAGAAAGAAAAAAAAGGGAAATGGCGGGTGCATCTGGTGAAGCATAAATAATTCAAAATGTTTAGAGAAGTTTTTATTTATAATTAATATAATATATATTTAGTTACATCTTATATGTAAAAGGCATGTGAGTTAGTACATGTAATAGTGATATAAGTAACGGAAGCTACTAAGATAAGTTATAAGTGCTTCACTATTTACGGTTGTTTGTTTTGGAATACTTCGTCGGTGAGTTTTTAATACATTATTATTATTATTAAAACAAACAAGAGTGATATTAATGCATATAATGCCGTCAATATCCAGAGATAAATATTATTTATTTAGTAAATGGAAATAAATACATGAAGATGTTTTATGAGGTATGTAAAATTAAAATTATAATAATGTACGCAGAATGCCTGCCTGCTGCATATTTGTCAGATGCCTGTATGTGAATTGTGAAATGAGAGTTAAATAGATTTTTCGAAATATAATTACTTATAAATGTAATGTATCTATATATTATATAAGTAAATATTTAGCATGTTACTTTAAAAGGAAATATAAATATAATAATATCTTTTGTAATCTATACTTATAATAAATCTGTAGAAAAGTCGTTTCTGTACATTGAAAATATTTAAAAAAAAATTAGCCAGGGTGTTAAAGGATAATTAACAGAATCCATTTCCAACATTTTTGGAATTTTTGTCTGTTTGTCTGTTTGTCTGTTTATGTGAACACGTATCACGTAAAAAGTACACAATAAATTTAAGCAACTTTTATACATAAAAATTACAAATAAATCAAGGTAGGTTTTAGTGTT
>JAATLQ010034248.1:0-21748 GCA_013421005.1 Heliconius erato x Heliconius himera
CGGACAACAATATGTCGACAGACAGACAGACAGACAGACAGACAGACAGACAAGAAATTCAAAAAAAATCTTTTTGCTTTCTATTAGTCTTTTTAAGTGTCCCTCTATCCATTTCAGTCAAAATTACTAAATGTACAGACAAAATATTTTTACTGTCTTATTATATATAGAGATAAAAAACTTTGTTAAGCGTTCTGGTTAGTAGGTCTAATTGTTAAATATTAACTCATTGGATTAAATTCTCTTCAGTTTGTGTTGACAAACGAGTCGTAACTTACAGAGCGAAGAAAATTAAAATATTTAATCATTTATCCATTATGAATATTATCAAAATCTAAGAAATATTCTTTAAAAGAAAAAAATAATCTTTCACAGGATATTTTTTTTGTTTGTTTGCCTGTATGTGTGTATGATACCTCTACGTGAGCTTGAGATAAACTGACTGTCAAGACCATTTATTTATCTCAAGCTCACGTGGAGGTATCAAGTTTAAAGTAATATTGAATATCTACGTTCCATTGGAGGAGAAAAAAAAAGCTTATATAATTTAGTGTAACAAAAAAATAACAATAATAAGCACAACCACATTAATTACAATTTTATAATAAATATAACTCAAATACACAATATTATCAACATTACTGCTACATAGCTTATTACTGCTTTCACTGTGTCACAAGCACAATGCAATAAAGCAATTTTCATATCGCATATCGCGACGGTGGATGATTTACAGCGACTCGAACATATGGACACGCTCACCGCGGAGATCGTGCTATATCTGCAGAAAACCCTGTTCATTTCCTTTGGAATGTTCTTTTTAAAAAGATTATAGCTGTAACATTATAGTGGTACATTTAGACAGTTTCTATATATAAGCTCAATTGTGGTGGGCGATTTGATTTATTATATAAACAAATAGGAAATGTTGAGGCCAGGCAAGGGTTCAAGCGCAAAATGGTTGTGGGTTCGATTTCCACTCGAGGAAATAAATTATTTAATATTTTCATTCGCATTTTCGCGCTCTTGTAATGAGACAAAGCGCGGCATTGAGTTCTGCCATTCAATCTACAATTGCTCCAGAATTCGGCAGAAAGTGTATTACAAAAATTGCCGATTTTTTTGCAGATTCGGCTCCGTGGAGTTGTTTTTTCAACTGGTGTTGTAAGATTAACGATACTAATATAAACAAAACTGACAATATTGTTAATTGAAAAAAAAAGGATTAATTGTTTGACAACGATCAGTGTGTGTTAAGTTCCGTAATGTCTTGAAAATTGCGGACGGAAAGTGGGGAGCGGAGTGTCTTAACACTAGATTCCCTCTGTCCAACTTGCTATGCGGAAAAAGCGTGAGGAGGTAGAAGAAGCAATTTTAGTTTAAATTCAAACGTACTTAGAAAGTGCGAATCTGTAATTTACAACATTTTAATTATAAGATAAAAAAAAACCCATTAATTAAAATACATTATTATCTCATACACCTGAGTAAAATAACTAAACTTTATCTTTTGTATTCGGAAGTATTCTCAAGCGAGTGATACTAAAATATTACAAGAAATTCGTATGCAAGTCTGCTAGAAGGAGTTCATTTTATTAGACGTCTTACTTTATTCACAGAGTATTTATAATAGAATGTCATTACCAAAATGACACATCATATCAACAAGACATATCTCCTAAACTCACGTCATATGTTATTATAAAAGAGCAGAACTAATCTACTGAAAGTGAAATAGATAATTGCGTAGGTCGCTGGACGCGCGCGCGGACCGGGTCCGCCTGCGATATACATCACCGGAGTGACTGATAACTCTCCTTAGATACTTATATGGTTTAATTTAAAGGATTTAGCGATTTATTGTGACGAGTACTTTTTTTTTCGTGATTAAGCAAATTTATTATAAAATAAATAGTTTAAAAGTCGGGAAAGGTTTAGTGAACATAATATTTTTCATTACTATAAAATGTGGATGTATATGATCAAAACGAAAACCAACAGGATATTATTTGAAATAACTTTTGTAATTAAAATAGTCTATTGGTATATTGATAATAAGATATTGCTTATTCAAATTGTTTGCTTAAATACAAAATTATCGTATAAGAAGACAAAACGCGGCATTAGTAACTCCACTCAAGGCAATGTCTCGAAAATCGGGCGGCAAGGGAGAAAAGCATTGCTTAACGCTAGGTTTTTTATTCCTACCCTGCCATATGAAAGATAACCTGAAAGAAACAATGAAATTTTAGTAATTTAAACAAAATCGCTTTCAGCTCACAACTCAAATATCACCTATTTCAGCCGGAGGGCTACCGGAAAAAGGCCCTCTTTACCTTCTACTAAAACTAGTAAATAGTCGGATTAACTGAACGCATAAATCAAGAGGAGTCTCTGAACAAGTTGTGAGATACTATCTCTGATATGGACCTGGGAGGCTGAGTCCTGACCACTTCTGTTCACTTTGATTGAAGACCCGATATATTTATTGAGTTTGTATAGCCATTTGTTATCATATTCTAATATATTTGCTCGGTTGAGAAATGGGTGTAGTCAATAATAAAGTTGTAGGTATATACTCGTGCTAAATTATAGATAAGTTTATAAAGTTTTGGAGATACATCACTCAATTATATGCAGCAATGACGTACGTATATATTTGTACTTATTGATGTAAAATTACACGTCTATTATATAAGATTATTAAAATATTTCAATTACATTTTGTTTGAGGAAGGATCAAACTTACAACTATCAACTATTCAGCAGTGTTACTGCTTACTGCGCCATGATCGACTTGTAAAGCTTGAAATAATTACCATTAGTTCGATTTTTTGTTCGAAATAATCATGAAAATAAATTTCAGTATTAATTAAGCTAAGTTTACCTTTGGAAAATAAACAAGAATGAACAAGTAAACACTTAGTTGTCGTAGCGCACTCCGGTTCATGAATTATACCATTTCTTCCCTGGTTAATTCGAGAAAAAAACACTAACTTTATCAATACCATACAATTAAAATAAATAATAAAAAAATCCAATACTCTATCCAAATAAATTTCCAACAACGTTTAAACTCAAAGGTACCTACAATAAAATTTTCCAAGTAATTTTTTAAATTACGTCTCACAAAACCTCTAAAGCTGGCACAGCATCCCCCACTCGCAATTAAGGACAGATCACTTCCCATCTAAGAAGGTGATTCTTATTATTTTTCCCCTGCTCCGTTAATTGGCCAAGTATTTTATTAAGGCCAATTTGTAGCGAATACCTGAAGATTACTTAGATTCTGTTGGAGCGATTTGTTTGCTTTCTTTGTGGGGGATGTTTTGTAACGGTAGTTAAGTTTTTGATGAAATTTTCTAAGGATAGTACTTGAAATAATTAAAAGGTTTGTTTTTATATAATATATGAGTATATATATAATATAAGTGTCTTTGTATGTATTTTTTTTAGATTCGTGCTGCATCCTGCACATAGCAGGGTAAGTAGAGGGAACCTGGGAATGGGTGTTAAGACATTGCGTTATGTCACTTACATTGCATGTTAAGAGGCGGAATTCAATGCGGCTTTGCTTCGTTACCAGAGGGATGAAATCAAAAGTCACAGTGGCAGGTTGACTGATCTTTCAGAACGTTACTGACGCAATTTTTCCACAGAACGTCAAACCTAAGTATGCGCCAAGCCAGCCAGAGCGTAGACCTTTTTGAATGGTATTGTATTTAAGACAACCAGTAATTATTCGACAGGTCTTATTTAATGCTATGTCCACCTCCTTCGCATGAGCGGAGCGGTGCCAAACTGGATATGCGTATTCACCCGCAGAGAAAGATAGAGCGAGACAAGTATAGCTGTGTAGCTGTGCCCCAATGTGAGCTCGTCATCCGCCGGAGCAGATTATTTTTTACACTTGCTTTTTGTTTGGTGTTCCGGCAGTGAGCTCTATATGTTAAAGCCCTGACCAGCGTAACTCCTAGGTATCGTGGGTATGGATAGTGTTAATCCTAGTGTTAATTGAACGCCTTGTCAAGATTTTTGAAGGGTCCTCTTTGCTTCATAGTTCCTCAGTTGGAACGTGCACGATTGTGAGTTTTGGACGTAGTATGAGTCGAGTGCGTTTAGGGCTCTCTTCAGCAAATATTCTACCTCCTCAAAATCTGGCGCCTCAGCAGCCAGAACATAATTATCAGCATAGAGGAATTGGCGGGTGTTTGGTGTTTTTGGTTGATCGTTGGTGTGATGTTAAATAAATTGAATTGAATTGTATTGTTAAAAAAGCAGGGGCTAAAATATTGTCCCGCGGGAGACCATTTATCTGATCAACTGCTTTTGCTACGATTGAGGTGAACATGAAATCTTCTGTTCTTAGAATATCTCTCAAGATGCGGAGGAAGATTTGGAATGTTGACAGTATCGTAAGACAGTATAGTAAGACCACGCCAGTTGTTCTCCTGCTTTCAAATGCATCCTTAATAATTTGGCTAGTATTGGATTTGCCAGGATGGAAACCAGCTTGCTTTGGGATGCTATCAGCATCGGTATTGCCTGTAGATGTGATGTGCGGCTTTCGTTTTCTGAGTAAGCGGTGGGGGATTTTCCATTTAAAGAAGTTGATGGGCAACTTGGTTTGCAGTTACTTGACCAGTGCTTGTAGCATTTGTACAAATATCGTATTTTAAACTTTATATTTTTTTATCTTCACGTTTTATCTCACGCATTGCAGGGTATGCGAGGGAACCTGGGGACCTAATTTTAAGACACTTTGTTTCCACTAAGACACATTTTTCTCCACTTTCTGCTGAATTCTGGAGGATTCCGTGTTGAGTGGCGTTTTGTGTCGTTACCAAAGTGAGGAAATGTAAATGTTAAATATTTCATTTTCTCGAATGGAAATCGAACTTATAACCTGTCCCATTTACAGTTGCCTGGCCTCAATTTTTTATAATTAGAAGCATTATGCGCAAGCTAGCGTCATTTTTTTATATTTTCCTAACTCTACCCAAATAGTAGTACTTCAAGTATGCAAGGTCTAAAAAAATCACCACAACACAAGCGCAAATAACCATTAAAACTAAAATTGGTCGTCGTACTCGAAAAACTAAACTTGATAGCTGAAAGCTGGAACTAATGCCAGAGTTTTCTCGGTACACGCTAGATTTTTGGCAACTTTAAATTTTCAACTTTTTAGTTGGTCCATACAAGCGGTAGAGTAAGAGTCGTAGAGCCCACTAAAATTGCTGTATTGAAAATATTTTCTATATAAAATACTTATAATATTTTTTTCCTCTTGTTATTATGATATCTTCAATTAATTACTTTATTAAACTACTCCCTGATCTTCGTGAAGCAGCGGCTTAGTGTCTGACTGTAAACAGGACGGTTGTTGGTTTGATTCCCACTTTGGTTGTTGATTTGACAAAGGGCCCTGTGTCTTAAAACAGCTCTTTCACCTGAGTTTCCACATCTTAAAGATTTCTTATTTTCATCTCTATCTCTATATATAATAAGACAGTAAAAATATTTTGTCTGTACATTTAGTAATTTTGACTGAAATGGATAGAGGGACACTTAAAAAGAATAATAGAAAGCAAAAAGAGGCCAGTCGTGGCGCAGCGGCACGAGGTGTGACTGCAAAACCGACTGGTTGTGGGTTCGATCCCCACTCGAGGAGATGAAATATTTACTTAAATTTATATTTCCATTTCTTCGCTCTGGTATCGAGGCGTATCGAGCGCGGCGTTGAGTTCTGCCACTCAACACGCAAAGCCTCCAGAATTCGGCAGAAAGTGGGAAACGGAGTGTCTTAACACTAGGTTTTTTTTTTTTTAAGTTTTTTTTAGAATTTCTTGTCTGTCTGTCTGTCGACATATTTTTGTCCACATTTTTCTCTAAAGGACTGAACCGATTTACTTGAAAATTTCACCAATTGCTTTGTTTTAACTCAACTTAACTACTAAAGTTTAGTTCATCAAAATCGTCCGTAAAAAAAAGTTATCGTCATTTGAAAGAAGCCGTAATTAGTTCAATACAGAGATAAAGAACGATCTTGAAAGAAATATCAAGTAAATACAAAGATTTTTTGGTTGGTTCGTTCATATAATATATAACTAATTTAAAAACTGTACAGGAGTTAATATGCAATTATTACAGTTATTTTACAAAGAATATTATGAATCCTTCAAATCAATAATTTAACATTTAAGGCTGTTTCTGAATGAGTAAATTAAATTATTCACTGACATCAGCACATTTAACAAAGTATATTATATAGGTAAAAAGAACATAAAGTTACAAAAATATATACGTGTAATAAATAATTAGCTTTATGAATATTTTATAAATATCAAATATCAACAATGGTCGTATTTTTTTATTTAAAACAATCAAAAATTCTTTGACGATAATGTCGTAAAAAATCATATTAGAAATCATTATAGTTGTCAATCAATTCTGCTTATTAAATCAATAATCATGTATTTAAGCGGGCGAAGCCGTGGGCGAGCCGCTAGTATTAAATATAGGAACAAGAGGTTTAGCATTAAGTTAAAAACTAGCACTTTATGCAAGACATCGATGAAACTAAAAATAAATAATAGATTTTTTCGGTTGATTTGAGGCCGTCGTGGCGCATAAGCAAAAGCGTGCGAGGGTAAGCGTAATGTTTGTGGATTCGATTCCCATTCGGGTGAACGAAATTTGGTATGGTAATGAGACAAAGCGCGTGAGGCTATAATTTTTTTTTATGTATACGTAATAGTTTACCACTCGTTTCTTTGTCAAATGTGTATTGACCAAGCTTTGTGCGATGAAAATAAAGAATTATTATTATTATAATTATTATTATTAAATGTTATAAAGAGATGAACAGTATGTTAGAAAAAAACAATTTAATATATAAAAAAAAGCTATTACATATCCACGTGCCACACTTATATTTCTCTATAGAGAGCTCCAATGAATATGTATTACACTTTTAGTTCAGGACAACGTTAGTCACGGCGGTTCCCACGTCGGCAATTGTACGAGTTGACCGGTACGCGTCGCTGTTGACCCCCGCTACTCCGTTAATTGTCTACTACCTAAGGACAAAGTTTTGATGGGACCGATTTGTATGTATGAATGTATGTATGTTTTAATTTATTCTGTATGTATGGAGTGAATGGGACGGTTGTTGCGAATTTTGTAGGTTTTTCGATGTTGAAGATAGGTAAATAAAAATAAATAAATCAGCTTCACGCTGTATCCCGCACACAGCAGGGTAGGCAGAGAGAACCTAGTGTCATAAGACACCCCGTTCCCCACTTTCTGCCGAATTCTGGAGGCATTGCGTGTTGAGTGGCAGAACTCAACGCCGCGCTTAACCTTGACACCAGAGCGAAGAAATGGAAATATATTGAAGATAGTTGTGGGTTGAAATTTAGTTTGTATTTATTTTTTATGAATATATTTTATATTTGAAGCCGTCGCAGCACAGTGGTACAGTATCTGGTGGTTTTGGGTTCGATTTCTATTTGGAGGAATGAAGTATTGCCATTGCCCTGTCCTGGAAGACAAATTGTGGCGTTAAGTTCCGCCATTCAATACGCAATGTCTCGTAAAACGGGTGGAAAGTGGGGAGCGGAGTGATTTAACACTATGTTGCCTTTCATACCCATTTCAGCATTTCTACGATTGGTAGCAAATAACCGATGCTATGATTAACATTGATAATGTAATATGCAAAAAAAAAAAAAATTTCAAATATGAGTCAGCTAACTATGTATCTGGATGTCCACGTATCTTTGTACCTTAGAAGCAGAGTAGGTAGGGGCAACATAGGGTTAAGGCAGCGTGACGTTAAATAGCTTATGATTTTGTACAGTCACGTTGCTCTATAAAAAAATGAATATAAAATATTAAAAAAAAAAACCAAAAGCAATCGTCTCCACAGTTTTCTACACAAGATAAGTCAACGTTCATCATGCAATGCTATGTGCTCCATACAATAACGCACTGAGTCACGCCGTTTCATCAAACGAGTTTAGAGGACGCTTCACCATTAAACGGTAAATTTTAGGTGTTTCATCATTGATTTAAGTATTAAGATGATTTAATTTTTAACTGTGTATTTAGTGTTCAACACAAATAATATTGTTAAATTTGAACAAGAGATGTGACATCACCCGCTACGTTACATTATATTAGTAAAACAACATTAAGATTTAATTAATTTTGTGTATTTATAGATATATCAAATCTCGGAAGAGTTGTTTTTAGAATTTGGTTATACCCAAAATAATATAACCAACCGAGTGGGGATCGAACTCACAACTACCTCGATTACTCACAGCATATTTTTATTTAATACGAGATGTACATTAGTTTAAGCTTCACCCTCTATGCCGCACATAAAAGGGCAGACAGAAAAAACATGGGAACCTAGTGTTAAGATACCCTGTTCCAGTTAAAATACTTCAAGTAACCTGGTGGCACTTAACCGCTAACCCTTTGCCTCGTTGCCAGCGAAGAACTGAAAATATTACCAAAATATTTAATTCCGCTGAGTGGTGACCATCAGCCTCACATAATATACATATATACGACATTATAATTTTTATATCAATTTAAAACAAAATATTACAAATTATAACTGCCCCATCGCTTAAACTATCTTACAAGCGTAAGTTTCTCAAAAGGAGGTGCGCGTGCGACGGTCATCGTCCTTTGGATCTGAACTCAATTAACACGAGTGCTTGAAAGCTTCAAGTGGGTGTCGTTGTAAACATTCCTTTTAATTTATTGAGCTTCGAGATCAACACATTGCTACATTACCTTAGAGATATCAGTTTAGTGGGCTTTAATGTGGTTAAGTTGGTTAGTTGTTCATGAATCATATACAATATATATTCCTTTATTTATATTGTAAGCTGAAGTGTTTGTTTGACAGAACGCCTTAATCTGGGGAAGTCTGGTTTCATACTGTAAAATCGCGCGTACTGTAAATTCTTGATTTAAGTCAGATATTTTTTTAGCTATCACTAACGTGGAAGGTCAAGATCTAGTTTTATATAATTCGGTTCAGTAGTTTTTGATATATGGACATCCACACATTTCGATGGAGGTAGGTATATTACTTTAGTAAACTGGCAAATATTTGAAGTATATAATTTTTTTTCAATTCTTCTTCTGCTTTTACATACTAGTGGTGTCTGCACTGCTCTGCTTTCTTGTTAAGTTTCACCCAGTTGAACTGAATCTGGGAAACTAGTGTTAAGAACAAGAAGAGACACACCGTTCTTATTAAGTACTTCCGTTCACCACTTTCCGCTGAATTCTGGAAACATTGTGCGTAGAGCAGCGGAGCTCATCACCGAGTTTTGCCTCGTTACCAGAGCGTGAAAACGAAAATATTAAATATTTCAGTTTCCTCGAGTGAGAATCAAACCCAAAATCATCGCGCTTACGCTGAACGTTGTACCGCTGCTGTCACCACGGCCTCATTATTATATCTGCTATAAATCACAAAATACATTAGAAAGGAAGGAAATCATCATCGTAGGAGACGACTGGTTATGACAGTGAGGACATGATATAATCATGACTGGTTTTACTGAAATTAAAATAAGGAAAACACATGTATTCAGTACGTAGGTAGGTATATAATATGTCAACACCTTGTGGCTTCGCGATAAGTGGTGTACGGAGTATGGACGCGGCTAATAAACGATGTGAATCACAGGCACACATGCGGCCTCGATTTACCGGTCACCAGTCAAAGAATATTGAAGCGCATTCAAAAAAATATTAATATTATTTTTTTTAGTTATATGTATGTAATTTATTTGATTTTTTCTTTTAGTTATGTATGACATTTCGAATGTATTTTTCCTTTTTATTTATGTAATGTAATTAGTTGGTCGATTGGTGAATAATACACTAAGCTTCAATGTATCTGAAGAAAATTGAAGCATTTCTTTATCTAGTGTAAGAGGTAAAATAAAAAAATAATTATTAAAAAAATAAAAAAACCCGACTGCATAAAACTAAAAAGATAAAGAGTTTAATTTTTTTTATTAGTCAGGATATTTCGACCAATTAAATCTTCACAGGAAGCCATGTTTAAATAATTTGATACTCTTTTAATTTGATACTCATATTGTAGAAATAAAAAGAAAAAAAATATATACCTACTAAGTACAATGGTCACACAGCAAACAAATTTTTTTTTTAATTTCACCTATTTTGAACACTGGGCAGCTTAGACAGTCAACGCCTTAATTATGTAAATCCATCCAGAAGTTCTGGCGATATGATGTACACACGATACGCGCGAACAAAGCTTTTTCCTTGGTTTAGTCAGGTAAAAAGTAAGTAATGTATATTATAATACCTACATATATAACAACCGGTTCAGATGATTTAGAAAGAAACGCATATTTTAAATCAAATTATTAAACCAACTTATTAATCAAACTTAAGAATTGAATTTAAAATGTGTAATTATATATTTAATTTGAAAAATAAAGAAGATATTCAACATTTTTATTATAATCCTAATATAATCATAAACATCAGGTGCTTTATAACTTTAACATCTGCCCCCTTCCATAATCTATGACAAGTTACGTGGTAGGTATAGCATCGTGAGAAATGCTCACATGTGTCGGGTCCACACTCCACGCTTCTTCTTTTATTGGCGACGTACAACATACTTTTTAATCATCCTAGCGGCGCCCGCGCACGCAACTGGATGAGAGTGATGCAATTGGGTCATCTGGAGTGACGACAGGATTTATTAGATGTTTTAGATTGTAATTAAAAGTACTTAATAATAATTAACATATGAAATAAAGTTCCTTATAGAAGGGTGTTGTTTCCTTTTTAACTTTTTTTGGATCATTTTTCGGTGGATGCTCAAGACAGAAATAAACGAACAAAACCAAGAGATACCAGAGAGAAGAAATATAGATATGAAATATTTCATGTTAGAAGATACAATTGGAAAATTGAACATATAAGGCTTATATAGCATAGGCATATAAGGCTTATGAGTTACTTATCATTTATTTATCTAGATTGTAGAGAAAAGAGAGGAGAAGAGATATGTAAAATAATAATTAGGAAATTTTATACTCATTTACTTGTTTTTGTTAATAGCTGAATAATACCGTGAAAAACCACTTACTTACGTATATTTATAACCCTAATTTATATAATAAATAAATAATTGTATAACAGTAAAATATTCACCTTCATTTATATATGAGTTATTCAGCTTCATGCTGTATCCCGCACACAGCAGGATAGGCAGAGGGAACCTAGTGTAAAAACACTCCGTTCCCCACTTTCCGCCAAATTCTGGAGGCATTGTGTGCTGAGTGGCGGAACTCAACGCCGCGCTTGGCCTCGAAACCAGAGCGAAGAAATAGAAATATAAATTTAAATAAATATTTCATTTCCTCGAGTGGGGATTGAATCCACAACCAGTCGAGTTTACAGTCTCTTAGTGCCAATGCGCGACCATGATCATAAAGTAGTATGAAGAATTATGAGTAATTCCTTGAATAATTTTGCCATTATATATAGATTATAAAGTTTGTAGCGACCTTGTCCGAGATTGTAAATAAGTGTGGTTTTTCCAAGTTAATATCACAAATTAGTTATTAAGCTTAATTTAAAATTTAATTATAGGAGTATAATGCAAATTATTTATTCTATTGGTCTTCTTCAAAAAAATCCATAACATCGCATGTTGTCTTAAATACTCGAGGAAAAAAAAAATAATCCGACTTTAATTATCTGTTAACTAGGTACCTAGGTACTGATATTATAGGTACATGTATGTATCTCAGTTACAATGTCCCAACTTCACTTAAATAACTTCTTAGTTACCAAGGAATAAGCATGATCGAACTATCAATTTGCTGAAAAAAAAATGGCTTTTATTAAAAAACTATTATCCTTCGCGTAATATCGGACTTGTAAAACAAATTTTGGCAGTTTTACAAATAAGTGTCTACTGTATTTCAACTCTACCATCAAGTTCAGGATAAGTGACAAAGAAATCAGCTTTGCACTGTATTCCGGGGTTGGCGGAGAAAATATTTCGAGGCGTCGTGTGTTACTACGACACGACGGCGTCAGTCAATATTTAGATCAGTATAAAAATTTAAAGGTCCCAAAAGGCATGAGCTTAGGTTCCCCGAAGTTAATTTTTTATTAAATTTCTAAATATGCTGTTACAGGAAACGAAAATAATCATACTATTACAAACTTTGACTAATATGCAATGAGTGAGTATTTCGTGTTCCAACAACTATTTTATCAATAAATGGAAAAACAATTTGCACGACATTTGACTCCTTTATACAATATATTCTTTGACATTATTTATTTTTGGAACATCATTTATCTTAAGCGCGGTGGTTGTGGATTCGATACTCACACGGGGAAAGTATTCTATTCCAATTATACTCTGGTAAAGAAGGAATTGCGTTGAATTCCGCCTCTCACCTGATATCTCGAAATTAGGCGCGAATTGGGGAACGAAGTATACTAACTTCCTTTTGTATCAGCTATATGGGGCAAGTCGTAAAGCAATTTTTAATTTTTTTTTAGTATAGCAAGTGTGCGACTGTGATAGGTTGTGAGTTCGCCTACCCTATGTGCGGGATACAGATTAAAACTCAAAAAATAAATAAAAAAAAACCAGACATGTTATTATTATTTTAAATTAGACTTTAAAAAAATATTTTCTTTTTGTTTCCTTATAATAATAATAGGGTAAAACAGCTAATTATGGACTAAAACTCAATAAATTATCACAAAACCACAATAAAATAATTTATTCTCAACTAAACAGAAGGTACAAATTCGTCATCGGCAGTCTACCTAAATCTAAGCGGTTAATGTCTATTTTTGTATATGTGACATCATGAGCTACCTAACAAAGAGGCTGTTCAGTACGGCGCCGTGGCGACGCACCGTCATCCTAACATTTGTTTTGGTCATTAGTTTTAGAAATTATTAATACATTTTAACTATGACTGTATATTTAAGGCTGTTGTGGCGCAGTGGGACTGAGTTTCGCCTTTACCGGCGGCGTTGAGTTCTACCATTCAATGTAAAAAGTCTTAAAAATTTGGCGGAAAATGAGTGCGGAGTGTGTTAACACTTCAGGTTCCATCTGCCTACTACATGTATGTCACAGCGTGTAACTGAAAAAAATATATTATATTATGGTAATAAGTTTTACATTCTGTGTCATATGAATATAAAATACTCAGGTAAGAAACAAAAATTAATAACCCAATCCAAATAAGGTTAAACATAGTTTCCTATTACCTTACGTACTTTATAATAGTAATAAATATGACAGATGATTCAGCAGAACATAGCACTTTGCTGTAAATAGTTGAAGTAAAATCTGTATCTAAAAAATAAACACTATATATTGTGAAAATATAATTATATAAAAATTACATGATATATAGTGATCAGATTTTACAGGATAAGGTATCATCATTTCATTAGAAAGGAACTTAGTAGTACTTATATGCATAATATAATTTCGTCTGCCACTATCAAAAATGTACTGAACATATATGAAATATAACTGTATAATACAATTTATACAATTTACCTATTTACCTATTTGCATAACAAAAGACTCACCTACATATCTAGTTGGTTCGTGGGTGACGGAAACGCTACATTACCTTTAATCTTTAATCTCCTTGTGAATCTGTTTATTGAGACTGACGCAAAGGTTAATGAAGCTAATGCTGAAATATTATGGAAATTATTATCTGTTGTTACGCATGTCCGATCCGGTATGGTCCACTTAGAAGTCACAGACTTGTCGAAAGTAAAAATATATATTACTAGAGGGCGCGCGACTTCGCCCGCTTATTTGCACCCTTAGGGGTGAATTCTCAAAAACCATGAAACACGTGTTCAATTAAATATTTTTAAGAGTCTAAATTTCAAATTTTATTAAAATTGGTGCCGATTTAAAAAAAACCATACAAACTTTCAACCCCTATTTCATCCCTTTAGGGTTAAAATTTTTCAAAATCCCTTCTTAGTGGATGTCCAGATTATGAGTATAAATATTGGTCCAAATTTCACGTTTCTACGCACAGCGGTTACGGCTGTGCGTGCGTCTTACCTCAGTCAGTCAGAACAAGTCCTTTTATATATATAGATATTATTTGTATATGTATCTCCATACTGAATAGTTGGGTACACGCAGTGAATCAGCAGTGTATCAAAATAATTAGAAAGGGAGTATCAGAATTATCTTCTTTGTGTAACTACAGTATTCTTATCGTGAGATTAGTGGACTTACTGATTTATAATATACACTCCATAGTTATGCACTGTTAGATTAGGAAAAATAAACTAAAAATATACTTAATGAGAAACTAACATAAGTGTCGTCATTAACAACCATCCGTTTCCTTTCTTTACCTTTTTCCACACTTACGTCATTTCTTTCATTCTTATATTTTAACTATTGATTTTATAGATTTCTTCACACATTAGGACCATATTTCTACATATTATATATTTCATATACATATATACTATTCACGTATACATTTTATTGCCTAAGTACACACCGTATAAGCATATTCGAAAGTCAATAATTTATCTCAACTTTGGTAACGGTCTGTACGTCGGATTAAGCTCGGATTGAAGCGACCAATCAAACTTTGAGCTTTTCAGTAATCAATTACGTCTTGCAAGACGAGCAGATGTGCAGGGCAAAGGGGACTGTTGTTGACAACTTTACGTTAATTTGTCTTACATGTCATTAAAATTATTAATTGTATGCAAAATTTATTATTCTCTGTATTGTAATAAAAAAATGAGTAAAAGTATACATATTTTGCAAATACAAATATATATTGGTTTGTAATTTAGCATTAACTATTTATTTTAGTCATATAATAAATAATAAGAAATTGCTGAAACTATCATAATAAAAAAAAAATTAAAAAAAATTGATAGCATTACTCTTACAAATAGAATTAGACATCTTTCTTTTAATTTGACTCATTCTTCAGTTAAAAATATGTGAAAACTCAAAATGCGGGCTCATTTTTCAGTATAAAAGTTTGTAAGGTATAAAAGAGAGATGAAATAGGTTGCAGATACAAAATAAGATAAAAGCTATAGAGTCATACTATAGAAAAACTACACAAACTTTTAAAAAATATGAACAATGATAAGTATTATAAGAAAAGTATAAGGATTGGGACGTAGCTTCATGTAGCTTAGTGGACAGAGACCTTAGACAGTTCCCAAGAGGTGGCTTCAAACCCGCTATGGTTGAACCTTTATACATTTTCTCATAAAATATTTTTCTTTCATAGATGTGGAACATCATTTTAAAAATCTTAAAACGATATTCGTATGTCCCTAATTATAGTACATTTAAAAAAATAAACAATAATTTTACTAAATCATTAATAGGACCATGTACCCTACGCAAGGTAGCCGCATTGGCTGTGGCCGCTGGGCCGTGGCTAAAGCCAACTATTCGCAGGATTAATTAAATTCTGAACTCGCAACTCCGTTACGTTAACTTAACCTGCTGAATTACTTGGAACTAGCTTAAGGAGTTACAACGAGCGTTTTAATTACTAAGTTACTATACTATAGATAGTGTTGAAGAGTAATCGTTATTTTGGTCAATTATTACGGTAAATATATATAATGGAGATGATAGAATGGCAAAATGGCGAGAATCCCGTGACGTTTCAGGAGGTCACGTAAAAACTTGAGAACCCCCAGAATGGCATTTATGAAGAAGTTGGTGACAGAAGATGAAGGCGAAAGAGAAAGTAAAGATTCTGATTACCCATACAAGGTAAGTTTTCTAGAAATGAGAAATATTTTTTTTCATATTAGTAGTGTAATTTGTA
Source organism: Heliconius erato x Heliconius himera (assembly GCA_013421005.1). Taxonomy (NCBI): domain Eukaryota; kingdom Metazoa; phylum Arthropoda; class Insecta; order Lepidoptera; family Nymphalidae; genus Heliconius; species Heliconius erato x Heliconius himera. Next base: position 15,912 of record JAATLQ010034248.1, read on the forward strand.
AAAAATATGCGAATATGAAATATAAAAAACAAACACTTAAAAATAAACGCTATAGAAATTTAAATTAGATTAGTTTATTTTTATGTATAAATAATGTCCAACTATTCTAAAACACGTTAATATATTTAGCTCATCTCATGTAGAAGTCGAAGGGCAAACATAGACACCGCAGCCTCCTTGTTCGCAACAACTTGCAGACAACTTGCCGACAACTCGTCGCAACTCGCCGACAACTCTCCTACAACTTGCCGACAACTTGCCGATCTATTTGCGTTCTAATCCGATTACTATATCAGTTTAGAATTCTCTATTTAGATACCTTTAAGTTCGATTAATTACTAAGTTCTGAATGTATTGAGATGGTCTCTGTGAATGCGCTTTTATTGAACATGAAACTAATATCTAAATTCGAATTACTTCTTATATACATAATTTGTGTATGTTAAGTATAAGCATGTTTGTCCATTACCGAAATAGTCGTAACAGGTGCCCATTGGTGCCTACTGGGTACTTTTGTTTTGCAAAAAGCCTATACCATAAAAATAATTGTTTCTAAAACGCGAAGGAAGTGGAAAATTGAGTAATTTGTCAGTAATGTAAGTCCTTCTGTTTGTGTCATAAGTATATCGTGTATATGTTACAGAAAAAGGATCAAAAAGTACAATTATTATAAAATATAAATAAATAAAAACACTTATAAAAGTACAGTGTTATCTTTAACAGGGAGAAAGCAGGGGTCAAGCAGTTTACCTAAGACGCCGCAGGGTTTAAACACCTCGTACACTCCACCCGAACTCCCCCTCTGATTGCCGACTTCACTTCCTGTGCACTTATAACTTGTATACAGCGGGTTGTAATATATTTATATGTTTTTTGAGAAATTATATGTCACATAAATACATTTACTGATTTATATTTGATATATTAATTAAATTCTATTTATACTAACTCTTTTGTTAGTAGATTTAACTTTTTACCAATACTTAATTTAGTCATCCATGTTTCTCTTTAAACAGGATTGATAGAGAGAACTCAGTAATAAGTTCTCTGCTCATTTAAACGTATCGAGAGCATAGTAGCATTATTTTACGCCAGGCGTACTTTTACCAGGATAGGTTAGGAGGAAATATATATGTTTGAACTTTGAATTTAAAACTAGATTAATATATAATAGTTAATTTTTTAATTTTACTTTTAAAATTAAATTTAAAGAACGAAAACAGAGTGTCTTAACACTACTAGTTTCTTTGCGCCTATCCTGCCTACGTTGCTAAAGGCGTGATACACCGTGAAGGTAAAAAAATGTAGTAAAATTAATTTAAATTTCACTTATTTAAAACACACTGTATGTAATTCTCGGCTAGGGCACACACGGCGCCAAGTTTAAGCAAATAACCGCTCGCCCCCCACGGTCCGAGAACAATTTCTTAATAGCCCATAACTTGGCCTTAGCCGCTTACGTGTCCGAATTAATGTCACCATACACTTGAGAATTATAACTTCTTACTAAAATATTACGGAATAGTTTTTTTTGTCTTCCCAGGTAGGTAGAGATTCTAATTTTCGCCTATTTCGAAGTATATTGTGTAATTAATTCTAGATTTTGCCTGATGAGAAACATAAATTTCTTACATAAAAACATTTTAATAAGTGAGTATCGAACGTGCTACAATACACCGAGGGTACAATTACCAATTCTCAGGTGCGTTATAATGGCGCTTAAAATTTACTGTTTTCTATAGATAAATAGAATTTTTAGGTCGTCACCTACTCTGGAGTGGTGACCATAACAAATGTGATAATTATTAAATCCACCCATGCAATTTTCAAACAATTTCAAAAGTTTCAAAATTGGGCAGAAGGCAGAGAATGGATATTATAACACTAGGTTCCCTCTGCTTACCCTATAATATACTTTTAGAAAAAAAACCTCGACACCAGAGCGAAGAAATGAAAATATAAATTTAGTAAATATTTCATCTCCACGAGTGGGGATCGAACCCACAACCAGTCGGTTTTGCAGCCACACTTTGTGCCGCTGCGCCACGACTGGCCTCAATATAACTAAACTAAATATACTTTTAGAATTACCCAAAAATAAAACATATATATTATATCAATAATATTGATCACAAATAAATACAAAAAGACATTATGCTACCCTACTTTCTTAAAGATCTTTCATGACAAGTGCCTATCCACCATTATCAACCTGAGGGCTGTTTGTCAAAGCGCCGGATGTGGTCTCTGAGGCTCCGAGCCTCCACTTCCCGTGCCCCACGGCCGGCTCGCACGCGACACGTATTGTACGTTTCCGGTTGCTGAAAAGACAAATATAAATAAGGTACCTTTGAAAATGTAGGTGTTTTTGCTTTGTATTGATTTTTGGATTTATTGTTTTTTTTTTCTTTAATATTTTCTATAGGAGTTTTGTTTTTTTTTATACGTTTTTTATTTAGTATAATACTAATTATTATAGCAAGTGTCAACAAAAGCCGCATTTTAAGATTTCAAAAGTATTACCAATAATGTTTATAAAATGTTCTAAGAAAAATATATAAATAACTATGTACTTACCTTCCTTTATCTGACGTCGATCTTAATAATATACAGCTTCTATTCGTATTTTTTCTCGCATAATGACAGGCAGTCGGTAAAGGACACCTACAATTGTGACGCTCTATTTCCAACTTTTAGCCCAATTGTCGAGATTAAAAAATATAATAATTTGTTCAAGTGGGAATCGAACTCACAACCGAAACTAAACTATCTTTAATAATATTATTGAAACAAAACAAAACATCCTTTAATAATAAATTAATTGTGAATCTGATTAACAAATGCGCTATTCTCAAATGGCCGCCAGCCTCTTCACTGTCCGTCTTAGACCATTTCCTCCAAACTCCTCACTTACATACTGAAACAAGCAATAGTGACCTTTGTTTCTTTGAATTAAGAGCTTAATTATGCTTTCATGTTTAACATACGGCTAGGGTTACCATAAATGATGACAAAATTTGGATAAAAAAATTGTAGTATAGCAGGAAAGACAGAGCCAACCCAGATATTCTATCAAGTATTTTTTTCTTAGGAAGTCTAAACCAAAGTCTGACTCTAAGCGTGTTTTCGATCTTCACTCGCGAAAATGATATTTAAACTATTTTCAATTCACTGACAAGTACGTAAAGTGTGTGTGAGTGGCAGAAAGCACGGAGTGTCTTAACTCTAAGTACTTTTTGCCTAGCCTGCCATACAAAAAAAATCTAAAGCTATAAAATCTAAGTTGTTGGTGCATGTCCGTGATAGTCAGCATATATGGGTACACTAGCCAACGAATGCGATGTTGTAATTAGTTGTGGAGTCAGGTCAAAGGGGCGGAAGCTGACCGCGCGGCCGTGCGAGCTTCCTTGTCACAGAAATCTCTTGTCCGACCAGAACTTTAGGGTTTATATAAGCGTGTGTGAGTGATGCTTTAAGAATTATAATTCTACGTTGTTGTCTCTTGGTTTATTTGAAAATGGTTTGCATATGTACTTACATATGTATATGACACGATGGTAACCAGTTAGAATTTTAATGGGGGAATTGTTTTTTTTAGGTTCATGCTTTATTCTAAGCTTTATCGTTTTTTTATTTTATAAACATAATTTTAGAACAAAACAGATAGAAAGAACTTAGTGCTCTCAAATTTTCATTTTTGACCTAATTCCTAACATTACTCGTAAGTAGAGGCGTTTATCATTTCGTGTCAGTAGAGCGGCCAAATTGATATAATTTAAATACAGTGCACTGTCTATATAACAATACTGAAAAGAAGTGTCTCTTAAGTAACCACGGAGTACTTGCCACTTTCTCAGGGACAGCATACCCTTTTTCCTGCCCAACCAACGTGCTGTAAGAGTCAACAGGACTAACTTCTGGTTCTTAAAAAAAATGTTTATTATTCGGTATAAAACTTTTGTAACATCTATTGTTTACCAATTACCGTTATTATCAATCAGGTATAAATTTGATAAATACTAAACGTTACTATTAATTAAATTTAATTTTAAAATCAAATAACTTATTGTGTATTGAATTTTATCTATAGTTTTTATATATAGAAAGTTTGTGACAAACTATATATAAGGAGAACATATTAAAAATCTGAGGCCAGTTGTAGCACAGGGGCAGAAGCGTGTGGCTTTAAGCGGGACTGGTTATAGATTCAATTTTCGTTCGAACAAATTAAGTAGGTCGAGGTCCGGGTGTGATTTTGGAAAAGTGCTTGTAGCATTTAAACTACTTATCCGATTTTCAAAAAACATAACTAAGAACCACTGTGATGAATAAAGCTTTCGATAAAAAAAACTGCACTCAAATCAGTTCATTAATCTGAATTAGCTAGCTCCTGAGAGCTACAGTGTCACAGACAGACACACAGACACGTCAAATTCCTCTTTTGCTTCGGAAATAAAAAGAAATATACTATACCATAAAAAAATTACATAAAAAAATATATTCAATCAGCCTATACATGTTCACAAAGAAGAAAGGCAGGATAAAATATAAATATGAAATGAAGATGTGTGGCACTCCAGGTGCAAAGTGAACGCATCGCTGAACAAAGCTCGAAAGAACATCAAAGGAGGCACTTCAATTAGCCAACTAATTGGCTTGACCGCGGCTCACTCGTGTAAACTGACGTCGCATTCAATTTTTTTAGAAAACTTTGCTCGCTGACGCTTATTATGTTGTGAGTACTTTTAATGTTTTGTATGGAATATATGTGGTTTTTATTCCTTTTTTAAAGTTTCAGCCTGTATCCTGCATATTGCAAGGTAGGGGAAACTTTGTCCAGACTCTGTTCTTCGCTTTACGCGTGAATTCTGAACGTATTGAAGTAGTAATAACCGTTTTGAGTAGCGGAAGTCAACGCCACATTCTGTCTGACCAGAGATAGGAAATGAAAAAAAAAACTTTTCCCCGTGTGAGGATTGTAATCACAACCATCGTATTTATAGTAAGACGCTGCCTTACTATGCCACGATTAGATATTTTTATGCAGTAAATTAATATGAAAGTGTATTATTAAATGTTTTAGTTTGGTTGTAGATTCGATTTCCGATTAGAGAAATTACCAATATATAAAAATACCCAACACAAGCATCGAATGCACGACAGTTACAGAAATAAACCATTCGAACTACAACGCATATTCAAAATTAACCCAAAAATTTTAATTAATAAAGAATTTCAAAACTCATTTTATAATTTATGGACAGACAAAATAGCGTACTCAAGTATCTATCTAGAGCTTTGGTGCAGATGCTTATGTTTATAGCGACTTTTGACTTTACCGTTCTCAAAGGAAGGGATATCGTGATTTCGTGTTTTTTATTTATTAATTATAATATTTGTCCTGACTGTAATCACGACGGTTGTGGGTTCCATTCCCACTCCTCATAACGTAATATCTCAAAAATTATTACTAAAGTGGAAAACAGAGTGTTTCAACAATATGCTCTATCTATTTACCCTATGCGGGAAAAAGCGTGAATCTGCTAAAAAAAAAAGTTTCCCGTCCAAACAATGTTTCAAAACCGAAACCACAAGAGCACAAGAAACATAAACACAAATTGTTTCTTAGATTAACCTGAGGGCCACCGTCTATGAATAATACAACGTGCCCGCGAACAATCTGAATAACTTTGAATGACATTTTATTTCACAATTCCAATGTTTGAGAAGAATAAATTACAAGATACTTTAAATATGAAATAAAATTATACGCTACATGTCCCTTTTGATATAAAAAGCGTAATGGAAAGTTTTACTGAATTTTGAAAGCTTGAAAG
>JAATLQ010034249.1:0-21767 GCA_013421005.1 Heliconius erato x Heliconius himera
GTTGAGTTCTGCCACTCAACACGCAATGCCTCCAGAATTCGGCAGAAAGTGGGGAACGGAGTGTCTTAACACTAGGTTCCCTCTGCCTACCCTGCTGTGTGCGGGATACAGCGTGAAGCTGATTTATTTATTTATTTTATTTTATTATAGTTGTCAATCAATTCTGCTTAAATCAATAATCATGTATTTTAAGCGGGCGAAGCCGTGGGCGGGCCGCTAGTATAAGAAATATCGCATTAAATTAGTATAAAGTAATTACCATCAAAGCGAAGATATCTAACTTGTCATCTGCAGGTTTCCTCACTAGCTTCCCCATTTAATTAGCAACCTTCGAAACTTTGTTATTAATTTATTCGTTGAGACCGTTGTGCTGCAAGTTGTATGTTCTATTCCCACTTGGGGGAATGAAATATTTAATATTTTCATTTCTTTGCTTTAGTATCCAGGCAAAAAGAAAAAAAAATTGGGCGGAAAATGTGTAACGTAGTGCCTTAACACTATTTTTTCAAGCCTGCTATGTGAATCCACCAGCATCCCTCGTTGTTGCCATTTGACAAATACTTACGCTATGTAAATAATACGTCACTGCTTAGTGCAAAAATGTGAGAATACAGGACACGGGTTTTAATACACAGATTTTAATTTTTTTTAGGAATTAATTACTAAAATCTACGATTAAAATATTATTATTCTACACCGATATAAAGAAATATTACATATTTAAAGTAAAATATATTTTAAAACTCAAGAAAAAACTCAAAACACTATACACAAAGTAAAATGACAGAAAATATTTCTACAGTACAACTAAAGAATAGAAGAAGAGACAGTTGTTCGCATACATTATTTATAGTAGTAATAATCTTGAGTGCTAGACTACACCAGTTATGGGCCATTTGACTAACGTTTCGCATTTGCGCCTTGTAATGGCATTAATAGTTACTAGATAACTAATCTAGTGAATTGGAGTGGAATAAAAGGAGAGTAGAGTGATTTTTTATCGTTATTTTTTAATAACTGTATTAATATAATTTCGAGGGCAGTCGTGGCAAAAGGGCACAAAGTGTAACTGTAAAATCGATTGGTTGTTGGTTCAATCCCTACTAGAGGAGATGAAATATTTATATTTTCATTTCTTTGCTCTGGCGTTTAGTTCCGCCACTCAACAAAATCTCAATTCAATGCCACTGCCACTCGCAACACGCAATGCCTCCAGAACTCGGTCTTAACACTAAGTTCCCTCTGCCTACCCTGTTTCTGTATTCGGGATACAGCGTGAAGCTGATTTTTAGAGAAAATAGAGAATTGTTCATTCGACAAAACCTCCTTACAATAGAACTAGTAAAACTAAAAAGTTTAACAGTTAATAACAGTAAAAAGTTTCAAGCGATAGTTCGTAGATTGCCCTTATGTTGAAGCTAACGTTAATTCAATGGTTTGTTTCTTTTTAAATTTTCTCTAAAGCTTTTTGTAAAGGTTTGTGTTCACTAGGTATGTGTGAATTATATATTTTTTTTATTTTATAGTACTTATAAAATATAACATTGCTATTATTTTAGCATTAAGTGGAAAAAAAGCATATCGTATTGATAACCTAGCGTCAACGCACTCCATTTTATATTTTCTGTTCAAATTTCGCATTCGCAAAGCATTAAGTTGCGTCACTTAACGCTGTACTTTGTTTTACCAGTATATTAATATAGTGTTAATCAAGGAAGTAGATATGTTTTTTATACATTTGAGTCTTTCTTTTATTACGCATCTTCCATATATAAAAAAGCAAATAGAACCTAAATTATTATATTCTATGTAAAGAATATCGATAATCTTATACAGATACTACGAGAACATAAAAACATAAAAAGTAATTGGATCCCCCGGAGCATCTGTATATAGTGTACAATTATGGGGTGAAACCGTAGAAAGCCGAGAGCCTAATATTCTCTCGTCTGGTGTCTGGAAACTCAAAAACGAGAGATACAAAAATTTCCCATTTACTCAACTTAAAATCCACGCAAGCAAACTTGCGGGTGACAACGGGTTTTGATATAAAAGTTTCTTTGTGCGCGAGTGTCAAATTTAGTAATGTCGCAGTATCACCATCTATAAATCGGTTACAGAACCAAAAACAACTGTGACGGGAAACACGCCACTATTAGGCACGTCATCAATCTTTTTCCATTCTACCTTACAACTTATTTGTTAACGAGAATATAAAGAGGCACGTATATGCAATGGGCATCCGTATGGCATCCGGATGCCCATTGCATATACGCAACGTGGACCTACACAAAAATTTTGCACTAAAATCATTAAATAAATTCTGCCTAGCCAAGAGCACTTCAACCCACTCCTCGTCCGCTTTTCTTTTCTTTTCTCGACGCCCTCGTACCGTCCTTCTAGATCCTGACGATCCAATGACAGTCGCATACGTACAGTATATAGGCAGGATTCATTCCTCAGTCTCACGACACACTCTCGCCGCCCTAAGAAGTGACGAGGCTAGTCCTAGCTCACGGCACGTCCGCGCCACGCCTCGGCGTGACAGGTCTCAACTGTCAAAATCCCCACTGGTGAGCGTACGCAGAGCATTCCCCTGCGATCGCCAGTTCTTCACGAGCGTCCATTAAAGCTCGTAGTTATTCTTCAGGGGCGAGCTATTTTCGCCACTCCTCGCCCGGCGATGCTGTTAAGACCGTCCCAGGTCAACAGCCATTTTACCGTTTCGAAAAAAAATCTGAGAACTGTCAGTGTAGAACTGGACGGTCCAAAGTCTTGGCTCTGATGTATTTTTTGATGAATTAATTATTATTTGAATTATAAATGTGGTTAAGACCTACTTATAATTATTAACGTGGAGTTTTTGCTCTGTTGTGGTTTGGTGCACTGGCTATCCTAGACTATTCGCATAATTGACTATTTAATTAATCAATTATTATTTTAATTATGAATGTGGTTAACACCTATTTATAATTATATTGGCTTGGAGCAGTGAAGACGAGCGTTGCATAAAGAGAATTCTGAAGCCTACTCCTGTAGTCAAAAGTCCCAGGCACTGCTCCAAACGTCAGTTAATTTAAAGACTTACTTTCTTTCCACTTCTGTGGAAAGTACTGGTGGTTGACAGCTGAAGTTATCGTTATTTAATTTATTACTTGAACTATGTGAATATAATAACTAGAAACTAGTTAGTTTTAATATCACGACTGATCAACGTTATACGTGTGAACGATGTGAATGTAGTAACATTCATCATATTTATTCTCCATTCTATTTATCTTGGTGCAAATCTCTGCATATATTATATAAAAGCTTCACGCTGTATCCCGCACACAGCAGGGTAGACTGAGGGAACTTAGTGTTAAGACACTCTGTTCCTTATTTTCCGCCGAATTCTGGAGGCATTGCGTGTTGAGTGGCGGAACTTAACACCGCACTTTGCCTACGAGTGCGAAGAAACGGAAATATAAATTTAAACAATTATCTCATTTCCTCGAGTGGTGATCGAACCGACAACCAGTCACGTTTACAGTCACACTTTGTGCCCCTGCGCCACGACCTGGCCTGGCCTCGTATTATATTTATATGTTTTCAAGATACATCGATATGTACCTAACTTTAGTCTGCGGTGAGCGTCGGGTGCGACGTCGCAAACAATTTTCCGTTTCATCGCTTCCCTCTAAGAAGTAAAACTTGTTGTGAAAAAGGAATCTTGGCTTCTAGTTCCGTCGAGAATATTCTAGAAAGTAGATATAATTTGTTTCGATTGAGATGTGTGAACGCCTTTACGGTATGAACCCTTTCACGGCATTGGTGGTAAGCTAGATATACAAAAATATACAAAAGTTTATTTGAAAATGCCAAAACTTTAAAAGACATCCCGCACACAGCAGGGTAGGAAGAAGGAACCTAGTGTTAAGACACTCCGTTCCCCATTTTCCGCCGAATTCTGGAGTCATTGCGTGTTGTGTGGCAGAACTCAACGCCGCGCTTTGCCTCGACACCACACCGAAGTAATGGAAATATAAATTTAAGTAAATATTTCGTCTCTTCAAGTGGGATCGAACCCATAACCAGTCGGTTTTACAGTCACACTTCGTGAAGCTGTGCCACGACTGGCCTTTCCACAATTTTAATAGAATAATCCTTAATTTGTAGGCATAAAATGTTATATTTTTTGTTTCGTTTGAGTAAAAATAATCTGAGTAGGTATTCTTTTATTCAAAGTCTTTTTTAATTGTATAGCTATAAAGTATAAGGATTCGTTTGATACTATTAATTGTTATATGGATTTAAAGTGAAAATATTTATTGATTTTTTTATTACTTAAAACAAACTAAGTCATTTCTATGGGTTATTTTAAGCTTAAATTATCCAATAATGTTACATTTTAAGAAATTAAATTCTATTTCCTATATGAATATAATGTCTTAACTCATTTTCAACTTATTTATCGAAATTGAAATGATCAAATACAATTTTCCGTTGAATTTAACAGAACGGATAATCCCTCTACCCATTTTGAAAGGAAAAATATTAGTATCACAAAAAAATAACTATGTAGCTTTACACGAGAATAGTTTCCATTATTAAAAAATATCTGCAATACGATTTAATGTAAGAATGAGAAATTCATTTTAAAATGGATTTTCTATTGTTTATTTTTTACCTTCACGCTGCATCCCGCAAATAGCAGGGTAGCCATAGAGGGAACCTAGGGGCCTTTAAGACTTTCTGTTGTAATTAAGACACTTCCGTTTCTCACTTTCCGCCGAAATCGATTTTTTTCTATATAGGAAAAAATTAAATTAAATCACGCTATATCCTGCACACAGCAGGGTAGGCAGAGGGAACCTAGTATTAAGACACTCCGTTCCCCACTTTCTGCCGAATTCTGGAGGCATTGCGTGTTGAGTGGCAGAACTCAACGCCGCGCTTAGCCTTGACACCAGAACGAAGAAATGAAAATATAAATTTAAGTAAATGTTTCATTTCCTCGAGTGGGGATCGAACCCACAACCGTCGCGTTACAGTCACACCCTTGTGCCCCTGGGCTACGACGGCAAAACGGAAAGAAAAAAAACATTGAATTAAAGTAAGCACCATATTATAATGACGTGTTAACCATTAAAACGCTTCCACCACATTTATTTCATTGAAAAAGAACCTGAAAAGACTTATTCACCGGAAAAAAAGGTTCTTATTGTGCTAGAAAAGGACATCTTAAGCTAAGTTGATGATACAATATTTTAAGATCCGTTGCTATTCAACGGATGGGATCCGTAGTATCAATTCTTGGGTTGATATATGGTTATATCTGCCCTACCCTACCCTACTGGCCTTGATAGTTTTTGTCACCGTCTTTGAGTTATTTCGGCCTTTTCCCCGGAATAGGGAATTACTTTGAAGCCTACGTCTGATTTACATGACAATCAATGGCCGTATATTCTATAATATCTTATAATATCTAAGGTTATGGTTAAAATTTTTGTAATGTTTATTAAAAGGATTGCTTTTTGGTAAATTATGTTATTTTGTTGTAAGTTTTTGAACATTTTTAAAGTGTTATTCCACACTTAGGAAAGAAAAATACTTATGGTATTGTATTAGGTCCCGGTCTTGGTCGGTTTCCAGGAGGCGCGGGTTCGAGTCCCACTACGTTCAAATTTTTATACGTTTTCTAAATAAGTATTGTTGTAAGTTTTTAGTTTGTTATTTAGGTTATATGAACTGAATAAGTATGGAACTTTAAGAAGAAGAGAGGAAAGAACGTTTGCTTTTTATAATAAGAAATCATAAATCTAATTATACTAAGTGGAAGTACTCGTTTTTAAAGAACTTACTTTTATAAATAAATTATGTAATATTAACATTATTTTAGGTGTTTATATGTAAACGTAGACCGCGACTTCGTTTCCGTGGTCGTGGACTATAAAAAATAAAATTCAGATTTTTTCCCCATGGAATTTTTGGAAGTCCTCTTTTAATGCTTCACTCCTCACTTCCTAAGTGACCTACATGGCAAATTTCAGCGTTCTACGCCGCTAATTTATTCATTTGGCTGGAGATCGAATCCACAACCACTGCGTTTGCAGTCAAGGCAATCGCTGTTCCGTTGCGTCATAATAAACATCTTTTATTTAAAAGTAAAATACTTTTACTTTTATCAGATTTACAATGTAAGTTAAAAGTTTGATATAGTATGATATTTGGTAGACTGCTGGGACCAATTTAATATTTTAAGATGGTGCTGGTGGTGGTTATAATCTATAGAACGTTCAAGTTTTGATCTAAATAAGAGACGCTAAATTACTTACTTTACGTAATAAATAATGAATGAGGCCGTTGTGGCGTAGTGGCACAAACATCCTATTTATTATAAACGCAACGGTTTTGGATTCAGCTTCCACTCGAGATAATGAAATATTTAATATTTTCATTTCCTCGCTCTGTTAACGAGACAAAGCCTCAAGAAAAAAAGAAAAAAGCCTTTGACGGGAAAGATTTAACGGAAGCGCCTTAATGGAAATGGAGTGTTTTAACACTAGGTTCCCAAAATTTCTTACTGACTTAACTAAAAGAATGACCTTAATAAAAAAAAATATCGACAACAATATAACACAAGTATACGATACGAATACGACAAAAACATGCACTAAACTAAAACAAAGGAACTCCAGGGGATACTTGTTTAGTTGTACAGTAGGTAGTAGATTAAGTCAGACAAATTAGCGTAGTCTTGCTAGAAGTTCTGACGGCGCGCCCCGAGGGACCCCACCTGGTGGATGGGATGTCGAATGTCTTAATATTGGCTGTCCGACAGGATTAAATATCGGTGCCTGCGGTTTAGTCTTGTTATAATACATACATACATATTATATACTTATATATTAAGGCCAGTCATGGCGCAGTGACAGAAAGTGTGAGTGTGGAATCGATTGGTTGTGGGTTCTATCCCCACTTGAGGAAATGAAATGTTTATTTGTATTTATATTTCCATTTTTGCGCTCTGGGTTCGAGGCAAAACGCGGCGTAGGGTTCCGCCACTCAACACGCAATGTCTTTAAAATTTGGCGGAAAGTGGGGAGCGATGTGTGTTAATACTAGGTTCCCTCTGCCTATTGCTGTGTAAAATATAGATACTTATATATTAACAAATCTAATATATAGATACTTATATATTAGATTTGGTAGAGGCTTCTTTTATTTTATCGCAGCGGCCCTGCTTGTGATTGTAAAAGCGACGATTGTATTGGTTCAATTCCCATTCAAGAGAATATATTTATTGCTTTGGAAAAAGCCTTTGTTTTTTCCACAAAGTGCGGCTTTGAGCTCCACCAATCAACAAACAATGTTTTGAAAATCGGGCGGAAAGTGGAGAGCACTCCGTTCCGCTTTAAGTCTAACACCTGATTTCCTCTGCTTACCCTGCTAAAAAGCAGGCCTTTATTCCTATAAGGTTCAAAATAAAGTGGCTGTGATATACGGACAAATAGACAGAACAGACGTATATACATATCTACAAAAAAAATATAGGGAATCGAAAAATATATAGGGGTTCTACTTATAGCCATTTGGCTTACTTAAAGTTATCTTAAAAATAGATAAAGACATAACGATAAATCTCTTTATTTGTTTATGGAAACATATATGAATAATTTTTCTACAACCTCAATAGCATTTTTAGAATAGTAGTGATAAGTATAAAATAAAAATTTTAAATTGAAAAATATTGTAATTCTCTTTTTAATAAAATGAATACGAACCAACAGACAACAACTATCAATTTCAGGACTAAAATTAAAGTCATCTCAGTTTATATCTATATATATAAAAGGACTTGTGCTGACTGACTGAGGTAAGACGCACGCAGAGCCGTAACCGATGATGGTAGAAACGTGAAATTTGGGCAGATGTTTATTTTCATATTCTGGACATCCACTAAGAAGGGAATTTAAAAAATTTTAACCCTAAAAGGATGAAATAGGGGTTGAAAGTTTGTATGGAAAAAAAAATAATCTGTACCGATTTTTATAAAATTTGAAATTCAGACTCTTAAAAATATTTCATTGAACACGTGTTTCATGGTTTTTAAGAATTCACCCCCTAAGGGTTCAAATAAGGGGTTGAAAGTTTTAATGGAAAAATCTTTAAATTGCCACCGATTTTTATAAAAATTTAAATTCGGACTGTTAAAAATATTTTATTGAATACGTGTTTCGTGGTTTTTTTAGAATTCACTTCTAATAAGCGGGCGAAGCCGCGCGCGCCCTCTAGTGTAAGTATATACCAGCTAAAAACTTTTTTAAATCAAGTGGTATCCCGTATATTTCAGAGTAGGTAGAGGGAACCTAGCATTAAGGCGCTCCGTTCCCCTCTTTATATCGTATAAAAAATGTTTTAAACTAATCAGTTTCACGCTGTATCCTGTACACAGCAAAGTAAGCAGTGGGAACTTAGTTCCCTCCAAATTCTGGTGGCATTGCGTGTTAACTGGTGCAAATCAACGCCGCGCTCAGCCTCGACACAAAAGCGAAGAAATTAACATATAAATTTAAATAATTATTTCATTTCATCGAATGGGCATCGAACCCACAACCAGTCACAATTTGACCTTAAAAAATTACTATAAACATAAAATCAAGAATATAGCAATTTTGTATGATCGTAAACTTAACATTTTGAGAGTAATCATCCAGAAACAGCATCTGTGTGAACACGAGATAATTTCGACCTCCCCCTATTGTATTAAACGGGGACAAACTTTGTTTCCCCTTCATTTGAACAATTGTGTTGCCAGTAATTATATAAGCTTTAATTTATTGTTACATTAAGCATGTGTTGGAATTGGAATAGGGTACGGCGTTAAACTACGTATACCAGGTAGGTAAAAAGAATCAGGTGTGGAGATATTTCGTTCTCCACTTGCCATTGCGTTGAACGGCGGAACTTAGCGCCTTACTTTTTTGTTTTAGCTACACGCTGTATCTTGCTCATGTCAAGGAAGGCAAAGGGAACCTGGGAAGTGAATCTTAAAGAAACTTCCGTTGACCATTTTCTGCCGAATCTTAAATGTTTTATGTGTAAAGTGGATAACGCCTGTAGAGTGTAGAAATGAATATTATTTCCCATAAATGAGAATTGAACCCACAATTACTATAGACGAACTACTGCGCATCGATGGCCTCATGCCAATTATATACACGTATATCGCTTATTTTGCAATATAATATAAACAAAAGCTGATTGCGGCCATATTGTTAGAAGAAACGCCGTTCAGAATTTATTATGAGTTTTATTCTATTATTCGTACTGCCATGTTAGAGTATTTGTACGTTATTTTGTGTGTAAGCTTAAACTGGTAATGAATAGACTTAAAAAAAAACATTTCAGCAGTATTAGTGTAAGGGCACAAGCGTGTGACTAGAAATGCGACAGTTTGGGGGTTCGATTCCCATTCAAAAAATTAAATATTTTAATACTTTCACTTACACGCTTTAGTAACGAGGCAAAGCGCGGTGTTAAGTTCTGCCACTTAACATACAATGCTACCAGAGTTTGGCGGAAAGTATAGAATGGAAGTGTCTTAATGGGAATGGAGTATCTTAACTATAGTTTCCAAGGTTCTCTCAACCTACTCTGCTATGTGAGCGTAAAATAATCAATACCGAATATATAGAATAATATCCAGAGGAGGTTACGCCTAGCCGTAGACTATAACAAAAAAATTGGTTTACGTTTTTTCTCCTCAAAACTCTGTTGGTAAATGAATGACGGAACTTAACGCTCTGCAAAGTAGACTCAGCTTCACGCTGTATCCCGTACACAGTATGATACGCAGAGGGAACCTTGTGCTTAAAACACTCCATTCCCCACTTTCCACAAAATTCTGGAGGCATTGGGTGTTAAGTTGCGGGACTCAACGACGCGCTTTGCCTCGTTACCAGAGCGACAAAATCAAAATATTAAATATGTCATAGCCTCAAATGAGAATCGAACCCACAACCTGCCCCATACGTACATTATTTATTAAGACCACAATACATATAATTAAGTAACTTCGAAACGGATTTGCAAATACCAAAACCTCCGTCAATCAAGTATAAACGACGACGTATAATCAATTAGCGCGGGCGCCGCCGCGGGACACCGCAAACTTTGGCTAACGAACCTTCCTTCAATCTGAATTCGCGTTTAAATATATATATATATATATAACTAGCGGGCGCGAGCGGCTTCGCCCGCTTATTTACACGCTTAGGGGTGATTTCTAAAAAAAACCATGAAACACGTGCTCAATAATATATTTTTAACAGTCGGAATTTAAATTTTTATAAAAATCGGTTGCGATTTAAAGATTTTTCCATATAAACTTTCAACTGATAACGGAGGCTGAACACTTAGGATGTGAATTCTAAAAAACCATGAAACACGTATACAATGAAATATTTTTAAGGAATGTGGTCGGAACCCACTCGAGGAAGTTAAATATTCAACATTTTAATTTTCTTGCTCTGGTCACGAGGCAAAGCGCGGCGTTAAGTTTCGCCACTCAACTGAAAATTTGAATTTGCCTCTTGAATATGCTGTATATATGATCGCTAGGCCATTACGTTCTTATTTCTATAATATAAGGATATTTTATAGCTACGATCGAAATTTTTATACACTTTTTATCAACTTATTTAATATAATAAAAAAAAAATAGAATTAAAAATAATTGAAAAATAAAAAAAAAACAACACTTTTCTCCTCTTTCCCATAATTCCTCAGTAATCCCCTCCAGATCCTCTAAACATTCTAATCGAAACCCACACGATTTCCATACTACCGTCCTTTCGAACTTCGCCAACCAATAAAAAACTTATCGACGTATAAACAAAGGGGTGAATACTTAATCAACCATGTAAAAAGTTGTTACCGATACATTTAATTAGGAAAGTTCAGTCGCTTCGGGCGTTGGCTTTGTGCCTTCAGTTAAAAATCTTTTTGCTAAATCAAATAACTAAATACTGCCCGCCATTGTCTGAATCAAACGAGGCTTGGTGATTTATTAATTATTATTTTAAAATTTGTTTTAGTATGGATTTTATTGCGTTTTTGCTTTAGCTAGTTATAGATTGTGAGGCCGTTGTGGCGCAGGGGTGCAAGGGTGCGACTGTAACATGACCGTTTTGGTTTCGACCCCCACTCGGGGTAATGAATTATTATTTGTCAATATTTAATTTTTTTCGCTCTGGTACTAATTGAAAATCACGGCGTTGAGCTCCGCCATTCAACACACAATGCCTTTAAGTAGGTTATCTATATGCCTAACCTGCTACAGCGTGAAGGTGAAAATAAAAGATTTTGTGGTTTAATATGGACTATCCAATCATTATCATTTTCTATCGTCGATCCCCATCGTGTGGAATGGATCGTTGCCCGCCACACAACATGCAATTTCTCGAAAATTGTTCAGTTAATAGAGAACGGAGGATTTTAACTTTAGGTTACTTCTAGGTAAATGCGGAAAAACGCGTCTATCTTAAAAAAATCTTCACTTTTCAATTGTGAAGTTGTGTTTCCAAGGACATAAAATGATATAACTTCATAATTTGGCATTATTGCTTAGTATAACTGTTTTATATAATATACAGTTTAACGTTTTTTTTTCGGACATCGAAGTAGACAAAACCAAGGCACAAATGTGCAGTTGTAAACAGGACCGGAGGACAGGAGTTATGAGTTTGATTCCCACTCGGGGGACTGAAATATTTAATATTTTCATTCCTTCGCTCTGGTAACGATGCAAAATGCGGCGTTAAGTTCAGTCACTTAACACGCAGTGCATGAAGGATCCAGCGGAAAGTGGGGAAGAGAAGTATCTCAATGGGCAGCGGAATGTCTTAACACTAAGTTCGCAAGTCTCCTCTGTCTACTTAGCTATGTTCGAAGTAGAGAGAAAAGTAAAATAATTTAAATTATAACTTCCCAAAATATCAAATAGCAAAGGTTGAATTTTAATAAGGTTTCTTCATTTCAGGGAAGTTAGCTTTTGTAAGGAATCCATTATTAAAAACGTCCAAATCTGTCTGTTTACAATTGTTTGTGAAAGCAGTAATTTAATATTTTATTTATTCTCTATTAATTAAATCACCAATAATATTATTGGTCCACAATTTTTTAATATATAAAAGGTATAATTTTTGTTACTTGCATGGAATCAATCACTTCATCTTTTTATTTTTTAGTAGGAGTACACAGCTGACCCTATGACTATGAATCTACAACCATCGTTCTCCACTTTTCTCCTGAATTTAAGACATTCCTTGACATTCCCAACAGACATTCCTTGTAGGGAGTCCTTGGAGAATTCATTGTAAGAAAGAGAGATCAACGCTGTGTTTTATATTGCTAGTAAATGAAAATTATTTATAGCCTTGTCTGGGAACCGAACCCGCGACCATCGCTTTTATAGACATGGCGGCGGTGGCCTTTTCATATGCATATTTACAACACACTATATTTAATCAGTTTCATTCATATGCCCCTACAAATGTTATAATTGATCAGTCTAGAGCATTCCCTTGTAATGTAAACCCTTCCTAGGGTACCTAGGGTTGAACCCCTCTAGTATCAAACCCTGTATGTTTGATTAAACAATAGCATCCTGATTGCAGTATTTAGGCAATTTTATAATGAATCACGAATAAATTCCCTGTTCTGGCAATCAAAGCGCGGCGTTAAGTGCCGCAACTTAACTCATAAAACCTTGAACTTAAACAGATAGCTGAGAATGGAGTGTCGTATTGGGGTACGAAGTGTCTTGGTACTACGTTCTCTTGTTCCCTTTACCTGTCCTACCGTAAGTAGGATACAAGCGACTGGGAATCGAACCCACAACCGTCACGATTACAGCTGTGCCGCTGCACTTCAACAGCCTTAACTTATATACATTATATTAGTAACTTATGCATTATATGCTTATAATACAAGCGATTATTACACTTCAATTCCTCAACATCTGTTTATACTAAATAGATTTATTATGTAGATGTTAATGCAGCTGAAAATAATATATATATACCTAGTGACTCAGTAGTGCTGTTGTTGAAATTTATTACATACATAAAAATAGATAGAGGTCAGTTGTGGCGTAAGTTTGCCAGTGTAAACGCAACAGATTGTGGGTTCGATTTCCACGATTAAATGAAATAATAAATATTTACATTTTTCTCGCTCCGTTTACGAGGCTAAGCGCGGCGTTGAGTTCCTTTACTAAACACATTATTTCTCCAGAATTCAGTAGAAAGTGAGTAATGTCTATAATGGGAACAGTTAAACACTAATTTCCGAGGTTCGCTCTGCCTACCTTGCAATACAGCGTGAAGCTGATTTGACCACATCATATACAAATCGAACCTACAACCACAATTCACAATTACACAATTCCCAATACCCTCACACCGTCGTTACTTATTCAAATCTAAATAAACAATCAAAACCAATTTTCATTAAAGCTTTAAGTCGATGTAAAAGCTTTATCTTGTAAGCTAATTAATATACAAAGTGAAGGTGTTCAAGAACGTATACAAAATCACTTCGAGATTAAGACTGTAAAATTATTTATTAATACTACTTTGTCAATCGATCGATGTTTACTCGATTTGAAGATTTTTTTGTTAAAACAGGCTTTTTCAGGAACGTCGTTGAATGAATGTTGAGTGGCGGAACTCAACGCCGTATTTTGTCGTTACTACAGTGAGGCGAGCGAGATATAGACATATATAAGAAAAATGGGAATCAAAAACACAACTGTCGCGCTTATAGTCGCTTATGTCCACGATGGTTTCATGATGAAATTCATTTGAACATAATTTGAACCCACGACCATCCATATTTAAAATATTTTAAAAGTGTTTGTCTGTTTTTCTAATTTAAAAAAAAAAAACTTTTAAAATTTTTACACATTTAAAACATTTTCTTTTGTATAAACGTATAAAAATTGGAACGTAGCAGGATTTAAAACTCTCAGCTCTTGGTTCATTTCCAAGAGACAGAAATCAACATTTTAAATATAATTATTTATTTTAATCAATTTTTTTTCTATTAAATTACTTCTTATCTGCACTATATTAACGCTTAATATATGAAAAGATAAAATATAAAATCAACATATACCATTTTTTTCCTAAAATTCCCAATCGGCTTTATTATAAGATATCCTTCGGGGTATTACAATAAATCCTGACCGTTAGATGGTCTGGCGCAGACGTAATGGCGTAGGAAATTAGACTGAATCAGGTTGTCCTCCCAAAAATATTAGCTTCCACGAGAATTACCAATTTCTGAAATGGAATATGGCCGTACTTAAATTATTGGTCTATATAGGCTTACTGGGGAAGTGGATGCGTTCGTGCTTTATATATTTTTTCTTTACTTTTAGGGTTCGATACCGCAAAATGTAAAAACGAAAATGATTTGGTTTTTGTGTGATCGTTTATTAAGTTTATTTATATCGAGATTGCGTGGAGGTATTAAGTTGAAATTAATAATAAATATCCTAGATCTAGATCTAGATCTATGGCAGAAGAAAATAAAATAAAGATACGACCATTTATCCATCGATTTTGCTGCATTTTGTATGAAATTTCAAAATAAAACCTATAGGGTGTCCACTTCCCGTGGACCTACAGTTATGAACTTTGGCAAGAAAGGAGAACTTATAAATACAGGAAAAAAAACCGAAAAAATATTATTTACATTTAGTTTTCATAGAAGCAATAATTAATTTTCAGAGAAAACATAAGCACTCAAGCTTCTTTTTATTTAATTGCTTAAAAAAATTATCAAAGTAGAGGCCAATCGTGGCGCAGGGCCACAAAATGTGACTATAAAACCGACTGGTCTCTACCAGTCGGTTACCCTCTGGCTACTCTCTGGTTCGATCCCCACTCGAGGAGATGAAATATTTACTTAAATGTATATTTTCATTTCTTCGCTCTGGTGTCGAGGCAAAGCGCAGCGTTGAGGTCTGCCACTCAACACGCAATGCCTCCAGGATTCGGCAGACAGTGGGGAACGGAGTGTCTTAATACTAAGATCCCTCTGCCTACCCTGCTGTGTGCGGGATACAACGTGAAGCTGATAGTTAAGTCAATATAACGTATATACATACATAGCAACAAACAACTTATAAGATCATCACACGTGCAAAGACTCCTCACTAAGTACGTACTCTTTAAAATTACTCCTCTCCGAAGCCCAAAACTTTGACATGCCGAACTTCCCCAAGTATTTACCATGGCTCTTTAGTTTATTGTACACGAATTCAGCTATATTTACAAAGTAACACCCTATTCTCAAACTTTGTGTTGTAATATATAATAATATATATTGTGGCGCCTAATTTATACGACAACGTTTGGAAGTTTTGGAAGTGTTTTCCATTTCAAATTTGATTCTTGCGTGCTAGCGAGCTTGGGAGAGAGTGTGAACTTGTAACCTGTCAGAACGCTTCTATGGATAATTGCTTTTGAAAAGTTTGCTATACTTATATCATTATAATGTTTTGTTTATTTTCATCAAATATAGCCATTAAGGGAGTTCAAGCACGATGGTTCACGCTGTATACCGCATACAGCAGGGTAGGCAGAGGGAACTTAGTGTTAAGACACTCCATTCCCCATTTTCACACGATGATTTACGTGAACACGATGGTTCTGAATACAATTTCCACCGTAGGGAATGATTTATTTTCATTTTCTCGCTCTGGTAAAAAGATAAAACGTGGCGTTGAGTTACTCTTCTCTCTTCAGTTTTAGAATCAGAACGAAGTGTCTTAACATCATGTACCTACTCTTTGCTTACCCTGCTATATGTGCAATTCAGTATGAAGCTGAAAAAGATGATTTAAAATAAAAATAAATCAGCTTCACGCTGTATCCCGCACACAGCAGGGCAGGCAGAGGGAACCTCGTGTTAAGACAAACCGTTTCCCACTTTCCGCCGAGTTCTGGAGGCATTGCGAGTCAAGTGGCGGAACTCAATGCCGCGGTTTGCCTCGACACCAGAGCGAAGAAATGAAAATATGAATGTAAGTAAATATTTTATCTCCTCGAGTGGGGATCGAACCTACAACCAGTCGATTTTACAGTCACAGTGTGCCCCTGTGCCACGACTGGCCTCAATGATTTAACATAACTATTTATTTAAAACTAAGGCGTTGAGTTCCGCCACTCAAAACGCAATGTTTTCAGAATTCGGTACAAAATGGGGAACGGAGTATCTTAACACTAGGTTACCTCCGCCTAACCTGCTGTGTGCGGCATACAGCGTGAAGCTGATTATAGCTATACGTATGTATAAATATTTATTTTCATTTATTTGTGTAATTTTCGAGATATTGGATGTTGTCGGTGTGGCGGTACTCAACACAGCGTTTAATCTTTTTACCAGAGCAAAGAAATATAAATTATTAATTCAGACAAACGAACATCTTTTGTGCCGTGTGATCCCATCCTAAAATAGGATCATCCTGGTGCTGGGGGTGTCGTAAGAGGCGACTAAAGTACGTGTGGTAGAGTCACGTCGCCAGCAATGGCAACACGCATGGGCTGACTCCACCGGATCATTACCACCCCCAGCACTTAAAACCGGTGGCAAGTAGTGGCTTTATGCCACTGCGTTTCGCATCAGGTAATGCCGGGTTCCGGCGCCCAACTCACCTTAAAGGCCGACAACCTACCTGTAGCTCCTCTGGTGTTGCACGGGGTCGTGGGCGGTGGTAGTCACTTACCATCAGGTGACCCGAACACTCGTTTGCCTTGTCCTTTACCATAAAAAAAATATCTCGAAATCAAACCCGCAACGCTTCACGCTTAAAATTCACGCTTAAAATTAGTCACGGTACAGCTACAACAGCTTTCAACATTTTAATCAACTTGTCCAACACCTAAAATCCGACGTTCAAGTTAAATGAGTCGTTGATAAATAACACAATAATATAACAAATAACGTTTTATAATAACACAGGAACAGCGTTAAGGACGCCTCGATCTCAAATTGCCCTGCTAATCGTCTATTCACCGGTAATTGCATTATTTTCAACGTAAAACGTGTCACCTGAAAAGCTGTAGGCGTTTTCATACTATAAGACATATTCAGACTTAGATATTGTCTTGTTTTTTTTTTTAAATTTTAAAATTAAAATTAAATTAAATTAAATTAAATTAGCTTCACGCTATATCCCGCACACAGCAGGGTAGGCAGAGGGAACCTAGTGTTAAGACACTCCGTTCCCCACTTTCTGCCGAATTCTGGAGGCATTGCGTGTTGAGTGGCAGAACTCAACGCCGCGCTTAACCTCGACACCAGAGCGAAGAAATGGAAATATAAATTTTAAGTAAATATTTCATCTCCTCGAGTGGGGATTGAACCCACAACCAGTCGGTTTTACAACCACACCTCGTGCCGCTGCGCCAAGACCGGCCTCAGAAGATTTAATTTTAAGATATTCTGTAATCCGCTTTTTCATTAATTTTCGAAAAATCGCGTTTTGTTTAGCGAAACTCAATGCTGCAGCGTGAAATTGGATGCATATTAAAGATTCAAAATATATTTATATGTTCTTAGGGCTTATGCGTATTTAATTATACTGTTTCGTGTGTTCTGCTACTGAATGATTTTTACTGACAAGTTTTTTTTTAAATATTATGTAATTATTGATTGGCGTAACCCAAAATATAATGTGATTAATCCAGACTAAAAATACGAAAGTATTTTATATATCAAGATAGGCTTGAATAAAATTCGAGTTCAAAATAACAGTCGAAGCAATACCAAATGCTCCAGGAAGATTTTTTAAAATACCCTGATGCCATTTCTCACTCTTATTGCCTTCACTCGTATCTTAAATATAGCAAAGTAGGCAGAAGGAAGTTAGCGTTAAGACACTCCCCACTTTCTATTTAATTTTCAAGGAATGGTATGGGACACAACGCCGCGTTTTGTCTTCTCGCCAGAACGAGAAAATAAAAATATTTATACCCCCGACCTACATTAGTAACACATACAGAATAACGCTGCATCGTTGAGCCATGACAGCCTCAAAAATCTTCACTTCGTCGTCTTATATGTGTTCAAGTCCTTAAACAAACGAGAATGGCAATAAATATGTAAATTTGGTATACTCCACAGTAAATATACGATTTTGATGTCTATTCGTAACACTTTATGTCCAATTTCCCATGGAGTTAGTATACTATTGTTATTCCTGGTGAGACTTCGTTTTCGCGTTTTCATAACTTTGATCAATAGATATATGCATTGACAAGTCAATTTCTTCCATTTTCGTTCACCCTGTGAAGTATATTGGATCATAGGAGACGAATCTCTTTGTTGTTCTAAGAAAATCAGGTTCCCATTTTCTCCCGTCATGCAGGATGAACGGAGAAAATCAGCGTTAAAACACTCCGTTCCACAGTTTTCACCCAATTGACAAATATTGCGTGTCGGGTGAAATAATTAGTTTTCCCAAGCAGGTATCAAAGGTCTAAGTTATCATAAAAAAAAAAAGAATTGAAAATTGCTACAGAAATAGCTGCGTACAGCTTTTAGTGGTATTTAATAATAAAGTTATATTATTTAATAGGAGGCCGGTCGTGGCGCAGCGGCATGAGGTGTGACTGCAAAACCGACTGGTTGTGGGTTCGATCCCCACTCGAGGAGATGACATATTTACTTAAATTTATATTTCCATTTCTTCGCTCTGGTGTCGAGGTTAAGCGCGGCGTTGAGTTCTGCCACTCAACACGCAATGCCTCCAGAATCCGGCAGAAAGTGGGGAAAGTAGTGTAGTAGTGTCTTAACACTAGGTTCCCTCTGCCTACCCTGCTGTGTGCGGGATACAGCGTGAAGCTAATTTTTATTTTATTTATTTAATAGGAAGTGTAAGTTTAGTTTAGTAACGTTTTCACAATAAGCAACTTACTAAGTTAGATAACGGAGCTTAACCCCGCGCTTTCAACTATGAAAATACATAATATTATGTTTTATATTTAGAACATGTTAATAATAAAGCAGTGTAAATTTATTTATTTGGAAAATAAGAACGAAGCCGTCGAGACATGAGCATAGGTTGGATTCGTGTCCTACTTGAAAGAATGAATTGAAAAAAATATTGAATGAATTATTTTTATTTCTCTAGCAACAAAATTGAGAAGTGCGTGCTCTAAGAGTGTCATACATAGCATTAGGTTCCTAAAAAAAAAAAATAAAGTCTCAGAAATATATGTTATATATATATATATGTATATTTTATATATATATATATATATATATATATACTAGCAGACCCGGACGCGGCTTCGCCCGCTTGAACTATACGAATATTTATTAAATATGTTTATGAAATTATTTTCAGTTTTCAATAGGATTGGTAAGAAGGTATAAGTCTAAATAAGTAAACCGAAAAAGAATAATAAGTAGAGAAAATTATTATTAAAGAATGGCAAAAAAGATTTATGATGGAAAAGTGATCGGTAAGAGAGGTAGGGGAAGACCTCCTAAAGACCGGTTGACCTTCGAAAACACAGTATCGAAGATACTGGAGGAAGGTCACGTAAAAAGCATGAGGACCCCCCGGAGGGCATGTATGAAGAGGTTGATGACAGTGGACGAGGCGAAAGAGGCATATAGAGATCGTAGCGTTTGGCGCTCCGTTCTCTCTGACTACCCCGCTAGGGATAAAGCGTGAAGTTGGTTATAGAAATATATCGTTAATGAAAGTTGAACAGTTCAGTGCATTTTTATTAAAAGTTTGCAAAGATCCATAAAATGTTGAAAGCATTGTAAAAAAGTACTGAAAAGCGTCATAAAATTTTATAAATTCTTTATATTACTCATCTGATAGTGTATTAATTAAAAAAGTTTTTAATGGACGATGTATTTATTTAATTTATGTTATTTTAAGGTGATTTTTAAAATTTACTTATATAATCCTGTGCTTATTATGTAAATCTATACTCTATACTAATTTTATAAAGATGAAGAATTTGTTTGGTTGAACGTGCTAAACTCAGGAACTCCTGCATAATTTTTAATTACAGAAGGAACGTCTTCAGAATTCATAACCTAGTAATTAAAATGGAATATTTGTCCCGATGTCCTGTTAAAATGTTTCATATAACACGCAATGCCTCCAAAATTCGGCAGAAAGTGGGGAACAGAGTGTCTTAACACTAGGTTCTCTGCCTACCTTGCTGTTTGCGGGATACAGCGTGAAGCTGCTTTACTTTAATTTATTTTTTTAATATAAATACCTTAATTAGTAGGACAATATCTGATGTAGAGTTTTTTCATTCAATTCATAACATCTCAGATTGGGAAGGAAAACGTAGAATTGTGTCTTAACACCATATTAACCCGGCTATACGCTTATACCGGGTGTTTTTGTTTTCGCTACTTTAAATAAATGCACATTTTTAACTACTCTATAAAAGTTATATAATTAAAATGAAAGAGATTGCGTCAAAAATCAAAAATTGTTTTTTTTCAATAAATAAAATAAATAATATGTTATCGTTGTAACATAAAACGTGTGTAAAGAATGAAGCACCCAGACACTAACCTGTCAAAGCGGATCGCACTCGTCTCGTTCACGTAATCGAGTCGTAGGTGTTGGCGATGAAGTTGAACGTTGTTTAGGTTTATTATAGAAATTAAGTAATTGCGTTGAGTTCTGCCACTCAACACGCAATGCGTTCAGAATTCGGCAGAAAGTGGGGAACGGAGTGTCTTAACACTAGGTTCCCTCTGCCTACCCTGCTGTTGTAACAGTATATACCTTGAGTATAAGTAAAAAAAAAAAAAAATAAATGTAAATTCTATTTCGATGAACTCCATAGAATTTAGGGGGTTGAATGTAACAGTATATACCTTGAGTATAAGTAAAAAATAAATAAATAAATAAAATAAAATATGCATGGCAATGCACATAAATAACATAGTTAATTATGAATAATACAAACTATATATTTTGAATAAAATATTAATCGAGACGAGTTCGTGTATTGTCGTCCCGAGTGTCGCGACCGTCGTTTCGTATATATAGGTGGTGGTGATGCTCGGAAGGCAGCGGTCGAGTCGAACTCTTAAGTACTACGGTACAAATAAATATGATGCACATAAAGACTCGTATCAAATGTATAATAAATATAATGTGATAATTCAAAGTCTATGATGGCACGATCTTTTAGGATCGAATTTCTTATAAAGGCAATATATGTGTAGGAGCGACACATATTGTGGATCTTTGATCCATATTATAATATTGAATGTTGCTTGACGTCGCGAAGGCTGACGTGATGGGCTTATGCGAACTGTTATAGCGACATTAACTATGTCGTGGCTGATGCCGTCTCGCAATATGCTCGCGATACGTAAACTATGTTTGTATGGCGTTGGTCATTGATATATTATATACCACGTCTATGACTTGGTATACGAGTAGTAGGTGTGTGGTGCTATTTTATGTCCCAGCTCCGGTGTATGTAGTAGTGTCCGCCTGTCTCGTACGGGTGTGTGGTGCTATTTTATGTCCTGGAACTCTGGTGTATGTAGTAGTGTCCGCCTACGGTTCGAGACACGACTGTGGGGTGCGTGCCGTGCGTTTATTTAACATATCGGCCGCCTAGCGGTAGTGCGTTCGTTCCAACGACTTATATTGATCTCACAAATCAATCAACATCACGAATCACTATTCTAATACAATCTTAATATAAAGA